>JBCAUI010398843.1:0-28053 GCA_038406195.1 Haplosyllis anthogorgicola | reverse complement strand
ATGACCATCTACGCAAATTTCAACTATTTACGCGGCATGAATTTCAGACTGGCATGAAAATGAGACTGTTACAACGTCTTAAGACTCACTTGTGAAGGTCCATAATTGCTGCCATTCACAAATGTGTATGCTTAATTTTGCTTTGCTTAATTTTAACATTGCTTACGTAAGCAAGCTAAATTATTTTCTTGCTTAATTCATTGGCGGATCCAGGATTTCCCGTATGGGGGGCACCAACACAATTTTCACCTATTTTCGCCCAAAAATCGAGAAAAACTGCATGAAAATGAATAAAATTTTGCATGCCTCCTGCACTCCCCCTAAATCCACCAATGTAATTTCAACCTCAGGATTCACAAACAGCAAATTAAGCAAGGATGAAATTTTATGTAACACCTCTTCCTATTGGTCAATATTGGTCAGAAGCTAAATTTTGGGTGTGAAATTAAGAACGTACGTAAGCAAGGTGAAAACCTTAAGCAAGCCTTGTACTTTGCTTAACTATTTCTTTGCTAAATGCTACATGAATTACAAAATTTCAAAATATTCTGTAATTAAGCATAAATGAAGAAATTTTGAGCTAAATTTGCATTTGTGAATTGCAGCAATTTGCAAATATTCAAATACAAAACTGCAGAAATTAAATTGTACTTCTGACATGTGCCACCTCAAAGTGGTGTGCTGTAGAATGTTTTCCCTGACTAATTAGGTAAGATGTCACTTCCTGCTTTTGAACCAATATATAGCTTGTTTCTCTCTATCCTTGGTGGCAACCAATAGGTTTAAAGTTTACAGTATCAATTTTCCAGAATATTTTATGGAATATTTTTTCTCTTAGGACATGGATCACGGGAGCAGAAGGATTGCAAATATTTTATTTTACCAATTACCACATTAAATCACAGATAGTTGTCTTTATTTTGTACCAATTTGTACTATTTCATTAGAGAAACATTTTGGTATAGATAGAGATTAAAACATTTCAGAGAATTTGTGTAATCATTTGATGCACTGGAAATCATGAACCCCACCCTGGGGTCTCTTCTTGGAGTAGATTTTAATGAAAGGAATGGTTACACAATGAGGATGAACCGCCCGTGCCTCAGCAGGTGCTCCAGGGAAACGTTTCAGTTGAAAAATTTAATCTAGTTCCATTCGCAAGATGTCATCAATTGACTGGCTGCTGGGGTAACATACTTCTGGAAGTTGAGAAATATCGGCTTTTCAAGCAATTGTCAACGTTCATGCCAGGCAGAGTACTCACCCAACATCGGTGTATGGTGTACGTAAACCTACTTTGCTGAGATCTATTTCCTTCTCCTTTTCCCTCTAGAGGCCCCTGACCAGTACTGGGACACTGAAACTCACAACTGATCTCACGTCTAGCCTATTTTTCTGAATCAAATACTGCATATTTAATGGGTCTCATTGGATGTAAAAAATATAATATACATACCTTTGTTTATTGCAAGAATTGGAACAAATATGGTGGATAAATCAACTCTAAACACCCTGCCCAGTACTGGAACACCCCTGCCCAGTACTGGGACAAAGGGTGCCCAATACTGGGATGCCCAAAAACTTACCTTCGAAGTAAAATTAAATTAATTTAAACATGGCATCATAGTATGGCCCTTCCCATTAAATTTAAACCTTTTATTTAGTCAATACAGCCATTTTACTTAACCCCAGAGACAATTTTGTACAGCATGTACCAGGAGTAATAATTTCTTATTTCTTATTTGTTTCTGTTAAGGTTGTTTTTAGTAGCTCCAGTTGTAATCTTAATTTTTAATGAAATCATGTTTTGTATACCAAATAATAGGGACTTTTCCCCTCTAATGCCATGTAAAATATGATAAATATTGATTCCAAAATGACTTGGAGATTGAGGTTCAAAACAATCCCAGTACTGGGCATGGTACATAGTATATGGATATGAAATAAAATATTGATGAGATCTCAATTCTAAGTGGTTTATATGTCTTTAAAGACTGTATTTCCTCATTCAAAGTTGAATTATGTTTGAAATTTTAAGATATATATATCACTTGAAATATGAGTACCTGTCAGTTGAATCTGCAAGTGATGGTACATTTATCTTAAAAAAATTAAACTTGACTTTTTCATTGACCATGTAAAGCAAGAAATGAAGTGCAGATTTTTCCCAGACAAGTTGGACAGACAGAGGAAGAGTGATTCTTGAATGTTGCAAGAAATGAAATAGATTCCACTAATGCTTTTTCATAAAATGGGAAAATAGCAAAGGTGTCCCAGTACTGGACACCCCGACCCCTGTCCCAGTACTGGTCGGGGGCCTCTAGATCTGGAGTCACTCAACCAGTATAGTCCATCCAAAAAGTTTTGTACAGGGTGCTTTTTGCAAATATGTTCCCCCAAAATGCATCAATTCTTCTGAAACTTCACACACATAAAGTTTCAACTTCACCTTAATGTGGTGTATGGTTTCAAAGAGATTGGTTAAATAGTTTTCAAATGGGAGCAAAATATAAATTTTAAGTGGGAGCAAATTTGAGTAAATTTTCTCCAAATGCCTCCATTATCACCTACTTTTGCCAAAGATCCCATTGAAAAACATTGAAAATCAACTTTAATCAATTTTGTTCAAATTTTACCTGTAATTAAGGTGTAGTACCAGGAGTAATTTGTTAAAGTTTTATGAAGAAATACTTCATATTTCAAAAGTTATCCCCCCCAAAACACCACATACAGGACTTTCTGGATGAACTGTACTGGGACAGGGATGGGGGGTGCTCAACCAGTACTGGGACAGGGGTGGGGGTGCCCAGTACTCGGACACCTTTGGTATTTTCCCATTTTATGAAAAAAGCATTAGTGCAATCTATTCCATTTCTCACAATGTTTAAGTATCACTCGTCCTCCGTCTGTCCAACTTGTTTGGTAAAAATCTGCACCCTTTCTTGCTTTCAATGGTCAATGAAAAAGTCAAGTTTAAATTTTTTAAGATAAATGTACCATCACTTGCAAATTCAACTGAGAGGTACCATGTTTCAAATGATATATATCTTAGAATATCAAACATAATTCAACTTTGAATGAGAAAATACAATCTTTAAAGACACATGAACCACTTAGAATTGAGATCTCATCAACATTTTATTCCATATCCATATAATTGGCTGTCCCAGCACTGGGCATGATACTATGTACCATGCCCAGTACTGGGCCAATTTTTGAACCTTGATTTCCAAGTTATATTGGAATCAATTTTTATCATATTTTACATGGTATCACAGGGGAAAATTCCCTGTAATTTGGCATACAAAACATGTGTGATTTCGTTAAAAATTAAGGTTACAACTGGAGCTGTTAAAAGACAACTCAGAACAAAATAAGAAGTTATTACTTCTGGTACATGCTTACAAAATTATCTCTGGGGTTAAGTATAGGCTAAATAAAGTGTAAATGTAACAGGAAGGGCCATACTATGATGCTATAATGTTTCAATAAGTTTATCTTTACTTCGAAGGCAAGTTTTTGGGCATCCCATTACTGGGCACCCCTTCTCCCAGTACTGGTCAGGCCTCCCCCACTACTAGGCGGGGTGTTTGAGTTGATTTTTCCACCATATTTGTTTCAATTGTAGAAATAAAGACAGATATGCTGACATGTATGATAGTTTAAGATGTAGTACTTCTCTTTAGCGATAGAAAGTCAGATTTATCACCAGATTCCCTTATAGTGCTTTTACATGTCCAGTGAACTATTTGGCAGATAAGTTTCCATCTATTGTGGGTAACACATAGAGGTACAGAGTCTTGTAGTTTGGTAGAAAGTAAGTTTATTATTAGGTGAACAGAGTTTCCAAAAGTACAGTACATAAGCAAGTAGTTTAGTGTTGTGTACAATCTTTACAACCCTCAGGGGGCACTGGATATCCACAGCTTACAGCCTCAGGCACTGCTTGTTAATCACATCTGATTCTGTGCAATGCAGAGCTCAATTGTGGGTACCAACACCAATGTCTTGGCATCTGTCTCACCTGTCCTTCTTGGGTTTAAGAAAGTACAAATACCAGAATACTGTGTGCAGTAGCACAGTTTAAGCAACAACTCCCCAGTTGCTATGCAAAAAAGCAAACAGATTGTGTTATATTATGAAAAACCACTCATACGCCCATACGTATTTAGCACTTCGGCATATTTATTGCACTGTATGTTTAATACATGTAGAGGGCTCCAAAGCTGTATCATTGGCTGTACTTGTCTCTGAAGCTTTTGTACCCCAGTATATAAACCAAAGTAGAGCTGCTCATAGCTCTCTCTCTACCCACTTTAGACTGCTCTTCTACTGGCCCCCCAGACAAGTACAGACCATACAACCCCAGCTTACACTGTAATCCTAGTTACAAAATAAACTGTTATAACGGACCATATCTGGAGTTGCTTTGTATATTGGAACCAAAGGAGTAATGCCGAACACAACAACTGCATTACCTGATACTGCAAGCAGAGATCCAGATTCATTAGTACAATTGATGCAGTGATTATAGGTGCAAATGAAGCTACAAATAGTTTAGCATTGACAGATTTATGTTACACAACAAATACAAGGCTATAAAGAATACATGGCAAAGTATTTGTGGTTAAATACAGTATTTAGCAGTAGAATAACAATAAGACTCAATTGGCAGGTTGACAATAAACGTTGCATATTTCTTCCCTTAATTTCAGATAATGAAGGTATTGATTTTAGGAGCTGGATTTGGAACCAGACTTGAACGTGACATTAGGAGCCCAGAGGGAGAACTGTATGCGCACCTAACTGGAGTTCCAAAACCACTTCTTCCGATAGGAAAACATCCTTTAGTGACACACTGGTTGCGAATTCTAACACAAATCAGGGATGTGGACAATGTCTACGTTGTGGTAGGTTAAAACTCGCACCCCTAATAAAATCTGTAACTGAAAGAAGAAAATCATTTTTATTTACTTGTAGTAGAACTTGTCTTGAGCGACACTAAACTTTTTCACCCAAAAAGTGCTGTAAAAGGTAGGGTGTCGCCCAAGACAGGGTCATTTAAACTTGTTTTGACAATGCTGTATGCAGTGAAAAGTATCGGAAAAGACATGATGTTGTTCAAGACAGGTGTCGCCCAAGACGAGTTCTACTGTATTTTTGAACAAATGCTGTAGCTCAAATCTCTGTAAAAAGTAATCTCATAAGAAACTGAACTGTCAATTTTTTGTGATGGTGCAGATAAGATGTTTACATTTACATGCACTTTTCCAGTTGTGTATTGATGTGTTTTATACACGTGCATCATTTACGTGTCAGCGTGTACAATTGTTTACAGACAAATGGAGTAAACCATTCAGCTTTTGTGGAGTGGTCCAAGAATTGGCCTGATGTAAAACTTGTGAGTGATGGTGCTATGTCTAATGAGGTAAATGACAAATGATACTCAGTTATTCCGAGTATGTGAGATACAGTACATCGCAAGACCTGACAGTAATATTTTAGACTTGTAAGCCTTTTACCGCCTGAGTATGCGGGAAGGTAACGTTTTCAGTTGCGTCTGTGTGTGCGTCTGCCAGGCTATCACTATTGAACCGCTTGACCTAGAAACTTCAAGTGTGGCATTGAGGTACATCTTTATAATATCTAGGTCAAGTTTGAGTACCAAGGTCATTGGGTGAAGTTCAAGGTCACAGCAATAAAAATGTTCAATTTTGCAGTTATCTGCCAATGTCATATTGTAATGTTTATGACATGTTAATAAGGTCAAGGTCAGAGACAAGGTCAAGGTCAAAAACAGGGTCAGGGTCGTTTGAAGATCAAATTTGTATTTTCTTACAATTGCTTTCATGTTTTAATTTTTACGGCGTTTAATGACTATTTGCGTAGTGGGCGGTAGACCTTCGACGGAAAGACATTTTGATTTCCAACCAATTTTGAATAAATAGCGGAAAAATTAATCATTACATGTGTAACGCTTTTACTCTATTTTATGTGAGGTGTTCCAATTTAAAAGTCAGTCTTTGTGGAAGGTGACAAGTTGCACTGGTTCTATATTTGTAATTTATGACCTGCTGCCATACATTTAGGGCTTGCACGTTAATTCACACATGTGTGGTACATGAAATTTTAAGAAAATAATGTCCAGTAGTCATTCTCCAGAGAATCGATAATATCATAATTTAGTATTACCACTTTTGAGCGACGCTCAATTTTGCTTTACAAAAGTGTATAACAAAAAGTGTCGCTCAGAGGAGATGCAATTATGCATGCATGTAATACCAGTAGATGTTATCCAGAGACAGTAAGTGTCGTCTAAGAGAGAGTGTCGCTCAAAAGAGGTGTTCTACAAAAGGGTCCTATTGTGTTTTAATTCTTTTTACAAAATCATTATATATGAGTGGTTCATATCTTCCCAGACAAGAACTGGTGCTGTTGGCTGCATGAATTTAGCTGCACAAAATTTTGAAGTTAGAGATGACCTTCTAGTCATTGCTGGGTATGTCTGAATATCTAATACAATATTCAAAGTTTATGTTAGTTTAAAATATAAAGTAAAAATTTCAATTGTTAAAAGACATATTTCCATAAATTATAGATTTGTAGATGCGGTACCGTAATATTATCGCTTCATATCCAATTAATCCGGATTAAATTGGCTTATTGCAGAGATACGCTGTTCTTTGATGACTTCAGCTTGAAAGACATAATAAGCAGATTTTATAAGTTTAAGCAAGCTGACAGTGAAGCTAATATGGTGTTGTATGTAACATGTACGGACGAAGGTATTACATTCTACTTTTTAAAACAGTTTTATCAAGTGTAAAGGTACAGAACTGGCTTGTTCTTCCTCAACTGGTGGATCAGTGATAAGCAAGGCGGTAATTTCAGTTTATATTCCTAATTTATTGATTCCTCTAGACAACTTGTATCCTGAGTTGTATCCTGTAACCTTGTGCCTGTATGTCTGCTGACCATTTGTTGTGTGTTTGAGTTTTACAGGATAATCTTATCTTTAGTGTAGAGTGTACCAAAATAATTTAGAACCCTTGTAGATCAAATATTTTGTCTCTGCATACAAGGAAACAGTACCCCAATTTATTTATGTGCATTAAACACTTGGTGGAGGAATGGGGTTATTAAACAGAAAATATTGCTACAGTATTGCAATAATATCAGCTGTATCTTTATCTGCTTTGGACAAAGAACACGTAAACATTTACATGTACAGATGCATGAACGACGATAGTGACAATGTTTATTTTAAATCTGAATTCAACCAATGCTTTTTGTGTCATAAATTGTTTATTTTTTTCCAAACCTCAGAAGTTCACAAATATGGCATATTGGAAACAGATGAAAATGAAAAAGTGATTGGATTTTTAGAAAAACCACATCCAAGTGTTACTGCATCTAGAAAAGAGGTAAATGGACTTCTGTCTAAGAATCTTTACCCCATTGTGTTAGTACTTTCAAAAATTGGAAATACGTGTATGTAATGCATTCTTTTTTCATTGCAGTGCCCCTGTTTTTATTTCTTCAGCAAGGAAAGTGTTCCTTTGTTGCAACAATTCTTACTGGAAACAAAGGTTTGTGAGTTAAAGCCACTAGATGGTAGATATCATATTATAAACAAGAGAAATGCACTGTTTTTACCAAAGAACTTGATCAGAAAATATATTTTAATAAGATGTGCAAGATTCAGAGCATTCATGTTACTAAATTGCACATTTTAGGATCAAGAAATGAAAGCACGAGATGCTACTGGCAATTTCATCAAATACTTGTACCAAAGGTTAGTAATTCAACTCAAGGAATTATACCACTTTTTATGCAATAATACGCTTATTTGAAACAAAACATCTCGAATTGGGAGTTGGATACGGCTTGACACGATAATTATTATGAAATGAAACTATTTCTTGGAATTTACTTTTTGTGCAACATTTGTATTCATATTCGTACAGCCTAAAATGCTGTATATATTTTTTTTTCTTTTGTAGAAAACCAGTTTATGCAACAGAAATCTCTGGAAGATTCGACGTTGGAGGTTTGCAATCGTATATTACCTGTCATGAACATTTTCTGAAGCAAACGCAAACATAATAGCTTAATGTTTTGTAGGTTTAATTAGTGTGGTGTACATACATAAACTGGGGATTTTAATTATTCTGCATGGGAACATAGTCTATAAAATAAATCTATTTAAAAATTGTTAACTATTAGGAAATTTTGTTCCATTTCCATTTTGTTCCAAAGTTGATTTTGAACTTGCTTGTATGATCGTAACAGAATGCATGATTTCGAGTTATCTCAGAAGTTTACAGTGTGGACGTAAAACAGTTGCGTCACATCGCTATTTTTGGCACTTAAAATTATGGCAAATTATCATTATAATTTCAGTAAATGTCACAAGGGTGTACCAAATAATACATTCTTCCTTATTTTAAATTGAGATTTTTAGAACAATATAAAATTACACAAGTCATGGTCTTATCAAACAATTGCGCCATTCACATTACCCTGCTTTGGGTGAACACACTGTCACCTGCAAACTTTTTGGCTTACAAAACAAACTGATTGTATTTCACATATCTGGAAATCCGTTTGACACAAACATACGTAAATAAAAGTCTTCAATTTGTAAAGTGAACCTTTGGACTACAAGCCATACATTTTCAAAGAAACTTGAGACACTTCATCCATTTCTTTTCGTATTCGTTAATTTTGCTTTAACGTCTACCTACTTAGTAGGTACATGTAAGGCAATCCGACTGGGGATGAATAAGATGTGAAAGTCTTTGCCAAGTAGTCATTAATGTTTTATTCGATGTTTGGCATTGGGAAGTCTCATGAAAGCTCATGAGGTAATGCCTGTAATTACAGTTCCTTATAAACTTTCCTTGGCATTTGGGGATAAAAAGAATCCCCCGAGACAAGTAGCCTCATATACATGTATAATGTTATACACTCCTCCCCGGATATATCGATACCGCTTATATCGATATCCCGCTTATATCGATACAATCTCTTGCAGTCAGTCAAATTAAGATATGTAGATATTTGTTCCGCTTATATCGATATCCCGCTTATATCGATGCCATTTTTCCGCACCAAAAATATCGATATATCCGGGGACGAGTGTAATATAATACATACATACAACGCATGTACATTGTTATAATATATTATATACAGTTATAATGCTTTCTTTCACGTCAAAATGGCAAAATAAATTCGCAAGAGCTTTAAGGATCAAACTTGACGATTTAAGGAGAAAGAAATTCCCAATTAGTGAAATCGCCATCTTTATCGGAGTCGCATTCTTGCACCATGAATATCTGTCTTCCCTTGGGTATAGTTTTATCAGGGTCAGTCACATGCATAGCACAGTACTGAGACCATACATTTTTTAGTTTTTCTTCAGGAGTATATTCCCACTTGTGCTTTGTGTCACTGTCATCACAATCTTGAGCCAGAACGTACGCATTATTCTGAACAACCAAGCATTTGTCTCCATTTCGTAGCAGCCCAGAATCTGTAAGTTCGAATATTCGGTCAAATGGATGTAACTGGTAAGATTGAGCAGTGCACTCGTCGAAATCAATCCTCCTATCCGCTGCTATTTTAGCACAACCTCCAGATTTTACTTTAAGCAATCCATACATTTTAGCATCCAGTGAGGGCGTATAAACTTTATTGGCGACTGTAGCCAAATACCAGTCAAATTTTTTACATCCTTTCTGTTGAATCTTGTATTGGAGTGTTGCGATAACTTGACTCTGATAGCTTGTCGAGTCAGTTTTCGCTTTGACGTTTGTGCTTTTGTACACCAGGTGCTTTTTGTTTTCAAGCCACACTTCGGAAATCCTCCGTATGTTATTATTTCGCATAATTTTGACTGGGCCTTTCAAATGTAGAATGCCCACCCTGCAAGAGCAAAGCAATTATAGTTTATTAATTTAAAAAGCATGGTTCTGGCTGGAAAAAAATTGAACAATCATGTGTCAGCAATTTACTTACAAAATACACGTAAAATAAATAAGGTATTAATTGTGCTATTACGCACGCTTCCTGTGTACAAGACATTGTTTGAAAATCTTAACATACCACATGAGTGCATCCCCATACAAAGTACGGTTTACATAACGCTTTGAAAAATGTGCGAAAATCAAAGAAACACAAACACACATTTTACATGTGTACAGGTGTACTCAAGCAGATCAAAGCTGGCTGGGGTGCAACATGCAATAAGGACAAGCTGTGTCTATACTTCCAAGATTAATGTTTTAGCACAGAAACGACTATAAAATGATTAGGTTGAAATGTAGATTGCGGGTGAATTACGTAATTACACGGTTTTAAACCAGATCTTTGCGAGAATTGGTCTCGATTAAATACAGTCACATATATTGGAGTATTCAAATTCTGTTTTTTTTATCTGTTTTGTTCTGTTAATTTCAAGTTTACATGTTTGGTGGATACACTTTTTTTCAGTCACGTTTATGATGTAATTGTATTAAAAAAACCGAACTGACGGTGAATAAAACAGTTTATTTGTACTTGTTTGTAAAAAAAATCATAATACAGTAGAACTTGTCTTGTGCGACACCTGTCTTGAATGACATCATGTCTTTTTATGACACTTTCCTCTGCATACAACGTTGTTAAAACATGTTTAAATGACCCTATCTTGGGCGACACCCTGCCTTTTACGACACTTTTTGGAGGGAAAAGTTTGGTGTCGCTCAAGACAAGTTCTACTGTACTAAAAACGAGGCATGACATAATTTGATTATTCTGTCTAAAGACGAGAGTTCTTCTATTTGTTACAATACATGAGGTATAAAATTCATGGCAACTACAGACAGATTCACACAGATGACATATTTTGAGACTGTATTTTGAGACATATTTTGAGACTGTATGGTTGTTTGAACTGGAAACTGGACTTGTGGTGTTTTGTGAAATGTAATTTAACAAATAAGGGTACATCTGGCCTAAGATTCATTTTGATTATGGTGACATAAAATCCCACTTAATGAAAGAACCGTCTTTATCCAGTTTGCACTCCTGCACCATTAAAATCTGTCTCCCCGTTTGTACTTTTTTGTCGGGATCTGTTACATGCATGGCACAATATCCTGACCAGACATTTGTCAGTTCGCCATGAACTGTGTCGTACTGCCATTGATGTTTCGTGTCAGTTTTATTGCAATTATCAACAATTACGTAAGCACTTGCCCTTGCAATCATGCACTTGTCTTTTACTTTGATTAACTTTGAATCTGTAAGCTCAAAAATCATATCTGTTGTGTGAAGCTGGTATTTTTCAGGCTTGCAACTGCCCAGATCTATTCTCAGGTCGTCACCTATCCGTGCACATCTGCCTGCTCTACCTTTAAGCAGGCCGTAAAATATGGCATCTGGGGATGGGGTATAAACGCCCTTGGCTATATCTTGCAAATACCAGTCAAAGGCCTTACATTGTTTTCCCTGCATTCTACCTTTTGCGGCTTGTATCTTTTGATCCTCATATTCACTTTTGTCCCTTGCATTTGTGTTGGTGCTCTTATATACAAAGTCCTTTCTGGTGTCCAACCAGACTTCAGATATTCGTCTGATATTGGAGGTACGTGTGATCTTCACTGGGTTGTACAAGTTGAGCACTCCAACTCTTAAAAACAAGACATTTAAAAACAAGAATAAGTGCATTGCAAAGCAGTTTCTACTGAATTAAGCACAGTGGATCCCACGTAGTGGAGATTTAAGAGTTAAATTAATAAAGCTGTGTGACGGTTTGCAATACCAGCTCCCTAGACCAAGCAAAGTAAAATTATTGTCTTCTGTCGCTGCTTAAAAACTTAAAACAAATTGACTGCAAATATGTTGTACAGTGAAACAGAAAAGGCTTCACACCATTTGTTTTGATAAACAATACTCGTGAAATCTTCATATGAAATTTCAGGCCACTGAGCATTTCACATTGTTGTCGCGCAAAATGTGATACTTGTAAAGGTCAACAAAAAGGGACTTTGCACCAAGGTAAAATTTCATAATATTTGTTTTTGCTCCTAGAACACCAATGTTTTGAGTAAATCTCGTTTTTGTTCCAATTGATAAGGTTAAAAAATAAGACTAATTTGTGAGTTTTAACACAAAAAGTGCATGTTATGTTGGAATGTTTGGTATTATGTTCAACATGTACAAAATGTATGCATTAGTTGTACCTATACGTGGAACAAGCTTAGATTAAGGACGCGCAAAACAGGTCATTACCTTGAACAGGGAACAATTTTAATTCTTGCACCACACATCCACGCTCGGAAACTGAATTCAAGATTTTCAGCTCCGAAGTCTCTCATCTCTTCATCGTAAGCACCCAACTCCATAAAGAGTTGCTTATTGACAGCAAATGCATTGCCTGAAAATAGAAAATGATCACAGTGTATTCGATTGAACAAATGTGCATGCAATGTATCGCAAATCATTTAATGCCAAAATTTGTCCTGTAGGTGTATCACATAAATACTTACCTCTAAGCACGGGAGTAAGAAGAGGATCGGTTGTTGTTTTGACATCAGCATTTTGGTACATTCTCATCGTGAGTGACCACGTAAATACTGTGCAAATAGAAAAGAATAGTGTTTAACTCTTAAACTTGGGAAGCGTTTTTACAGTAGCATGGACATTTTTCTCTACTTTTATGGCTTATTTACTAAAGTCATGACAAAAAGCGTGTGCAAATGTGTGTGCTATTTACAAAAAAAAGCATTTGCTTCCAAATGTATATATTTTGGGGTTTTTTGGCTCATTTGGCATAGATGCCAAAGAGCCTACAGAATCATGATTTGTCCGTCGTCTGGCATTGTTGTTGTCGTTGTCATCATTGGCATCTGTGCACACTTGCCCTGAGCACACTATTGATCATAGAAACTTCATATTATACACACATATGCACCTATATCCCCTGGATGTCCAGCAAATGTTATGTTACTGTGATCATTCTCAAATTGGCAGCCATATTTGTATTTTTCTTTGATCCTTGCTCCTGGACAGGCATTTGATGGAACAACCTTCATATTTCACAGTCTTATGCACTTGTGTACCCTCTTTATTTCTTGTAAAAAGTATAATGATGCTGCTTATATTTTTAGTTTGGCAGCCATATTTGTGTTTTTCATAGATCACACATTGGAGATTTCATCTTTGTATCCATGTGGTATTGTGACTTAGAAGGTCTTAGTAATTTGATAATGCCAAATGAGCTCAGGTCCATCTGGACATATTTTTTTTTGCCGTGGCTAAACTTCTTGAATGGCTAACTTGTGGAAGAAAAAAATATAACTGCCGATATTTCTGAAAAGTATATTCTTTACCTGTGATGAGATTTGTATTTGTTTTACTGTATTCGTAACTAACTGGATCATTGACGTTGTCATAGTGAGGTACGGCTATTGTTGATTCTTCTCGTAGGACTAGATCTAGCAACGGTTCGAGCCAACCTGCATTCACTATTGTATTTGTATCAAGAAACACAATGTACTCTGCAGTTGACTCATGCACACCTCTTACTCTAGCCTTGCCGCCTCCTATGAAAAGTACACAACAATCAAATGGATAGAGGACAGAAGTTACAAAACGTTATGTCAGACAAATTTACACAAGAAAGTTTTTTCTCACGTTTCAAAAGACTGTCATGTACATTGAAAGTCGCACTTTTTAGAGATATTATTGTCAGTGAAGGTATAATGTGCATCTCAAAAACCTTTTTGATGTTTTTACAGCAGAAAGTGTGATCCCTTACCCTCTCTTAGTTCCATGCGAATCAGTTTCCCATTATCTATCTTTGCCGCATACAACTTGGCATCATCTTTAATATAGTCTAATGTCGAGCCTTCATCCACCATGATGATCTCCTGGATTAGACTTTCTGGAGTGTGTAATCGCACACTATCTATCGTTGTTTTGAGATCATAGAACTGATAGTCGAAGAACGTGATGACGATGCTCACTTTGTTCCTCGCGTTGAACGTTTGAGACGAACACTCATTGGAACGAGCATCTGGGATCTTTTTGATTCTGTCGTCGATCTTAAGCGGGTCCCTGAGTGTACCAGTGTTACCCGTCGGCTCTCGAGGCAGATGTCTGTTGACCTGCTGAGAACCGTCATCGTGCTGTTGCAGTCCCCTCTTTATACTACGGCCTTCAGCATCACCCAGTGCTGAATCAACCTGGGAATGATAAATTAAAGTGTCATTGAACAATACAATTTCTCATTTTGACGGCAGCCTCTCGATATTAAAGAGAAATCCATTTGGTATCACAGACCATCCTGTCCAGAATTGCCGTCTTATCTGGCAGGTGTGCGTGTGGAGTTTCATTAAATCTCCAACCTGAGGTTTTACTGTAAACAAGCCCGATGTGAAGCATTACCATTTTTATACCAGGCAAGTTAAAACCCAAGTAAGCAATGCAATATTTAACATACCTTACTCATGTAACCTCGCCTTTGTATGAAGACATAGGCTAGTGTGATGAAGACTCCCAGTAACAGCAGATCGGTTAGATTACCTCGGCACAACCTTCCACTTCTCACCATGGTGTTCTGAAAAGAAATAAAAAGTGGTTATCTATCTCAAATGCAACCGTATTTCCTTACATATAAAAAGCAGTTTTTCGCAAGTATTGCGTGAAAAGTTATATCGTCTTGTTAAAGCACATATATATTTCAAAGTGACTTCAGTGTTTCGAACTTGACACGAGACCAAAAACCGTGAAGAAATGATGTGTTGTCGAATTTTGAAAATTACGTTTACACTTTCAATCATTTTTATTTCATTTGAAAAGTCTCCTTTGGTGCATATGATACTCAGCGTCAACCTGTAGTGGGTAATTTATTAACAGACCTATTGTATAACACCAAGCTCGACGTACAATAGCGTCAGAAAACCTTCTTACGCAAATACCCGGTGAAGACGCTAAGTAAACAAGAACTTTTGTTATTTTGTAAAAATATACAAAATCAAAGAGAAATTTAAAGAAAATGAAAAGAAAGAAGAAAATAGAAATTTAAAAAGAGCAATAACCGATACTCCGCCCATGTGGTCCCGGTCGTTTTAAAAGAGCACACGTAATTGCTCCAAGCTTCTCACAACTGTTTATGTTCACAATACATATACCTTCATGTTGCTAATGCTAATATGAAATTTAGCCCTCCGTTCTTCTTTAGGTATAAAACACTTATAAATTTCTCAGTTTCATTGTGTGTCAACCAACTTCTTTTGCACGCCCAGACATATATACATCGAAATTGACATATAGTTTTTACTTGCTAATGTGTCTCGATTTGGACAAGCACAATGGATTTCAACCCTTTTTTTTATTAATATTTATGAGCCTGAACAGACACTAAAACTTTTAGCACGGTATATATAAAGCTTTTGCACCAGGTTAGCCGTCTGCGCACCTTTGCAACGTGGATTTGACATAGATTTTCGTAGATGACAAAAAGTGCTACAGTTACTGTTTTCTCAGAGATAATTTCTCAGACTTGTATTTCAGTTGATGGCTTGAGTGACAAATTGGAATCTTTAGCACTTGCGACTACGGTACCAAGTAAAAGTGCGATTTGTCTCGGTTGTTAAGAATTAGCAGCTCTTTTGAGTGCGTTTATTGGTAGAAACTAGAGGGAAAAATGCAGGGCAAAAAGCGTTTATCCTAAGCTACTGAGGTTCTTACAAAAATGCAATGTTCGCTCTTACATGTATTTTCATGGAACAACATTTGGCTTTTGTTTAGACGGCCTCATTTCAACCACATGGTTTGATTGCATGGGAGAATTGCTGAAAGTTATTTCCATTGGACCACCAAGTAAATCGATCCCGTTGACTTAAACAACCATTACCATATCATTACCATTTCTAATTTGGCAGTCATATTTAGGGGCGTGACATCTAAATTTTCTTGTCGCACAAAGCAACTAAAAACAAGAAAAAAATTGGCACAAAGTTGAAATGAAATGAGGGGAAAAAATGCTGTACGCTGTATTAGCGGCGTACATCATGCCGTTCGCCGTGAAAATATGTCATAAACGGCGTACCATTATTACTGAACAGCGTATCGATCACCCAAAGTGATTGCAATGTTTGATTTATTGACACATTTTCAATTGCATTTACGGTATCTATCATTGTTATTCTGGATTTTGTGTGGTCCATTGGAATGTAGTCTGGTCATTACAGGATGACCTGTGAAATAAATTTCGGTGAAGGACACAAACATGCATACTATGGATTTGTGACTTTTGTACATCAATACCCCTCACTGGGCAATTATGATGGCTGAAGATTATTTCGAATACACCGTGCTCTTTTTGGTAGTTGAATACAATAATCCGTTGTGTCACAGTGTTTGGCTGACAGTAACATGATAATTTTAATAGATGTACAGTGTGTTGGTAAAAGTTAATGACATACATAACTGCAATTTTGAATGCGGTTGCGTAAAATTAATTCAATGTTATACATGTGTAGCAAAACGCAGGCCTTATCTGCAGATGCCCTAATTTTCATCAAAGGCTCTTATTTCGAGAGTGTCGCATTATTCACCTTTGTTTTCATTAACTTGGGAGGCAATTTCACCAGCCACTCATTTTCCACAATTGTGAGCATCTCCAAGAATTCACTTGCCCATCAAGAGGCATAACTCCCTAGAAAACTAATTAAATAACTTGGGTTTCTTGAATATGTATTACAGATCACACAATTAATTTACCGTATTTATCCTGTTTAAGTGCACTCTCCAATTAACCCGCACTCCTCTTTTTGAAAGAAAGCCAATTTCATATTGGAAACTTGATAATAAAATTATTTCAAAATTGTCCTTTAATTTTTGGTTATAATATGTAAAATTTCCCTTTCACATCATGAAGGATGGGTGGTTGAAATGAACTATAATCACTACAATCTCTTAAAGAATCACTAAAATACACATTAACAAATACTATATAGGGTAAAAAGTAATGTTTTATTTAATAGTTACACCAAATTTGATACCACATCTTGTTAACCAAAACGTAAGTTTCATCAACAAGCACCACAAACATAGGTTCTCAGCGGTAATTAGGATTAATACGGTGTCACAGCGAGATTTTTCGCACTGACAGATTTCTTCAGAACCCGACATGAACATAATTCTTTCAACAGTGACTTAAGGTATCTGACCTTTGGTTGACTTCGCAAAATTAATCAGCACACAATTTATCCGAAGAGATTTGAGCGTCTTTGACTCTGTCCATTCTACAGAATATTAGTAATGTACGGGTAAAATATGTACCACAAAACACATACCTTAGAGCTTATCATAAAACAGGTGCGTGATCCTTCAGCTACTCAATCAGTCAATCGTTCTAGATGATTGGAACCAAGCCATTAGTCATACTCTGCCATGTGTTACGATTCCGTGATCATGTCGTGGTGCTTTGTCTTTCACTTCATGTTCACACACGAACATGAATAGTACACATAAATACAGCAGAACCAATGTCGTATTGACTTGTCCTGCTTGTTGTCGGAAGGTGGGCAGAGAAAAAGGGAAGAATGAGGTAGCTATGTGTGCACGTCTCTCAGACACAGAGGTCTTGTACCCAAGGCCATTTAAACAGTCTCGTGTCGCACAGCATTGCTGTGCAGTTCTGCTCCGTTTCACTTCGCTTGCTGTCTAGTTGCAAGTTCTTCCAATTTAAAGGTGTCCATAAGTTTACGGGCAGGGGGCAGTTTCTGCATGAAAATATCTGCGATTGGTAAATACACTTTGCCCTCAAAATAACATTTGAACTGAATGTGTAGGCATGTGTACAGGTGAAGAGTCTTTTGCACTACATGTATTTACATTAAACCATACCCAGTGGCGCGGTTTAAAAGTACAGTTCACACATCTACTTCATGAGTTAAAAGTTACATTATCATAACTGGTGACTTCCATTTACTAATGGAAAGTGGTTGACTTGAGCATTTCAATTGCTACCGGTTAAAGGGAGTGATCCTCCGCAGTCCTATTTCTGGGAATCGTGAACTGACACATTGCTGGTAACCCACGTCCATTTGTCAATGTAAATCTATCATAAACTTAACCCAATACGCAGACGTACTGCTCTTCCTCTTATGTGGATCTGGTACATGGAATTGAGAGCACCGTAATCTCAGGTAAGAGCAACTGCATTCTATTATCCAACCATCAGCTTTGCAAAAGTGCTTTGGTTTCTACTTTAAATACTACAAAGCGCGATAATAATTAAGTGTTTTAAAAATTCATTTTGGCTAAATTGGGCCTGCAGCCATTGAAGCACATGTGTTAAATTAAGGTAGTGCATTACCTTGAACATTGTATTGGTTCAAATGTGTCACTAAATAGTTTCAGACTGATTTTCTGATTTCATGCAAGGGACTTCACCAGCATAACAAATTTAGGTGTATTTACAGAGTGGTAAATTGGTTACATTTTCGTTGTTAGAGATACAAAGCTTGTCTTTGTACGATAATTGAACACTTATATGAATTATCCGTAACTGTAACTTTTATATTGATGCAGAATGGGCAAAAAACAGAGTGGCCTGGTGGCATCGTTCGCCGACACAAAGATGTCCAAGTTGGCAACTCCAACCGTTATACTTATTATACTGATCGTTGTGATTTACTGGGCAACATCACCTTCAGAAAGGGCAATGGGAGCTGTTATGGAAACTATAGAAAAGGAACATGTATTCCAGGTAAGTTGATTTGCAATTCTTGGAATTACGAGCTTTTACAATATTATTTTACAGTCGCAATTGTAGTTCCTTCCATGTTCATTCATTTGCACAATATATAAATTTATGATTGTTATTTGTTCTCCATAAGTTAAATAATTAGTTGAGCGAATAAATTATTAAACTACACGTACATTCTGCTTGTGGAATTATTCAATATGACTGAGAATTGAAGTTAATTAAAAGTTCAATATTACATCATTATAAAAATTGTCTGCACAGTAATTTCACAAAGGCTTTCCATAATTTGCCCAGGCTCTCGATGACAAGGAGATCCAGGTTTATCTGGACGCAATGAAGGACACGAGACCGGAATCCTGTATATATGACGAGTACGACAAGTACGAGGACAAAGTGACGATACTTCTAGATTTCCACGAACATCAGTTTTACAGTCTCAAGATGACACTGGAATCTATTATCAAGTTTACACCTGACGAATTGTACAATGAAATTGTGCTGCTTGATGATGGCACAGGTATGGTATTACTAACGCTTCACTTTGACAAGGATCGATTTCATTATCTGGCCAGATTATTGTGGTTTAATTGTTACTGTGAGGTGTGAATCTTGAAAAGCTTACATTACAGCTTGTTATGTCTAAAATCAGCTGAGGTGTTCACTTTGCAAAATATGATTCAACACAAAATATTTACCTATTGAAAATATGTACACATAGCTAAAAGTTAAGTCATAAACTGTGCAGTTAATTTTTTGATAACAATGTATTTGTTTACTGTTAGGAACTGACCGAGTAAGACTTGATGCTCACGCATATTTACAGCAACCTAAATACAAGAAAGTGAAAGCTTACAGATCCGATAACCGTGATGGACCAGCTCTTACCAGGTCAGTACAGAAGATGCTGTACTTTCAATATTATGATGATTGATTGTTTAAACTATTCAGCCACATAATTTAATTTTCACATAACTTCACAGGACATTTTGCATCTCAATGGGAGTGCATGCTGGTTTTTCTTTGAAGGTACAGTGTACAGCTTTATTTCTATCTTCCAGATTCAAAGCATCCAAAGTGGCCACTGGAAACATTCTGGTGTTTTTGAGCAGTGAAGTGGCAGTGAACAAGAACTGGCTACCTCCACTCGTTGACTTGATTCGCAGTGACCGACACGCTATTGCTGTACCGCATTTTGACAGCCTGCTGTCTGGATACAGGTTCTTCCAGGTTCAAGATAATCTCATGAACATTTTTGACTGGACACTAACCACATTATACACAGAAACCAACCAACAGGGAAAATACATCAAAACTCCAGTTATGACCGGGGAGGCCTTTGCAGTAGATACAGTGTTTATGGACAACATCGGCAATTTCGACGAAGGAATTACACACGGTGGCGGTGAAGCTTTAGAACTATCGATGAGAACATGGATGTGCGGTGGCTCAATTAAAATTGTATCATGCTCTAGAGTGGCTGTGAAAAATGCTCTAGAACCGCACAAAATCGAAAACCCTAAGAATTTCCGAAGAATCGTGGATCTCTGGTTGGAAAACTACAGAACCTTGGCTTACAAGCAAAATGCAATATCAGCTGATATGGATGAAAGTGAAAGCCAATCGTTCAGAACACGCAGAATGTACCTGAGGAAACAAGTAACATGTGATTCGTTCAGGGATTACCTCAAGCGAACTGTCAATGACTTGCAGATACCTCCAGATGATGCCAGATACTTTGGAAAACTAAAAAGTAAAACTGGCTACTGTATAAAGCACAGTGATGATGCGGACACATTAGCTCGTGTACAGATGGTTCACTGTAGACCTCACATGTATGAAACTGACATGCTTGTCACATTTGACACTAAAGGCCGAATCAAAGTGGGAAGCAACTGCCTGGATCTTTTATCCAACACCGACGTTCAGTTTGTTAAGTGTGACAAACGGAGAAATGAACAAACTTGGATTCTCACCGGAGATGGCTTGTTCAAAAATGCCGTAAATAATCAGCTGTGTCTCAAGCATGAAACTGGACAAGATACCAGCGCAAAGCATTTCTTAACTGTCAAAGAATGTATTATTGATGATAGGACATTGCTGTGGGAATTTATAAAGTACTAGAGGCAGTTGATCTCATCATTTTTGTTAGATGTAATCTTAACTTCAGCTGTTATATTAATTTGACTCTTTTTGTACCGTTCACTTTCAATTGTTGTAAATAAATGGTTATTTAAGGTAACGTAATTGCTTAATTCTTCAGTTGATCACACTCGCACACACTTTAGACAAATCTTCATTTTGATATGAACAAACATTCACTGAAAATAAATCTGCACATGATGAAAAAAAATGGAACAAAACACAAAAGGATTTTAGTTTAAATAGAATTTCAATGGGAGATAGTGATAACGTAAGCATTTACGAAATATTAAACACATTACTGGAAAATAGCAGCTTTACGTTGATAACTGCGTTCTTTCTTTTCCCAGAAACGGGAGACAGTGCAATAAATTAAGGATTTAAAAACACTTTTATGCTACTTTCCGCACGTCATGAATTTATTTTCATCTACATATTTGAACTAATATTGCATACATGTCTGCTGTATTAACTTGGCATTAATTTAATTGATTACATTTATTTTAAAATTATGAGCCTCCTTAACAGCAGTGTACACTTTGATGTGGCATGAACAAGTTTCCAATGTAGGTGAAAAGTCAGTCATGCAGAAATACCTTGCACAGATACATCATTGTCCCCTATCAGCCACCACAATTATACCTGACATTCCATTCCATCCAATGAAAGAACAAATATTTATACCGAAGTCGTGGCAAAATTTATTAGGACACCACGCTTGGTTTGTTTTCCTGAACAATGCCTGACTTCCGATGCTCCAAATTCATGATATGTGGGCTTGCTACCCTGCTATTGGCAGACGTGTCTGTTCCGCAAATCAATACGCAAACTGGGTTCCCTATGTATTGATCTGATTCAGGTAATAACACAAGATCGTGCACATTTGCGGTGCCGCACATCATGCATGAAAAGTACTGTGATTCATGTCAACTCTGCTAATGTTGAACAATGTAGTCTTTGCTGACGTATAAAGAGCTTTTGGAGGTAAGTTTTACAATCTTACGCCATCTGTAATATCATTATTTGGATCCAGTACATTTTAGCAGTTGAAATCACCGCAAATTATCATTATGCTATTTTTTTGTCAGTTTATCTGTGTGCATATGGATCATGTATTAGGCCTATAGCTAAATTAAATTTTGTGAATCTTTTTTCTGTTTGACTATCGTGGTCACTAGACCAGACACAATGATCTTCGTAGCAACTTTCTGCAAAATAGATGCGAGTCTCTAGAAGACACGTTTGAGATTTTTAGAGGTTAACGTGGCTTCATAGAGACCGAAAATTTCGTTTGTCTAATTGGTCGCACCCGATAGGTTTAACAGTAAAATAATCTTTTTCATTAAAGCATTTCACGTACTTGGGAGTACGACCCGCGGAACGATGGCCGTCTCACGGATGCTCTCTCCGGGTCGGCTGTTCGTCTTCCTGATCATCTCGGGACTGTACACGCTAATTACTCTACACCTGATGAATAGCCGAGTAAGTTATCGCATAAAATGTAGCCGTGAAAAGTAATGCGTTATCTAATAAATCCAGTATCATTATCTAATAAAACTACAACATCCGAGGCATATTTGACCCAGTTCTAAAGTGCGAGTTTTTTAATGCCTAATTGCCTTCTTGTACAGTACTCCATATCCCATGAAACTCGCCCATCTATCCCACGTTTCTTGTTACTTTCTGACTCGACCAATCTTGTTTTTGTCGTTTTGATATTTCTTCTGTCTGGTAAATTACTACACGTGCGCATAAATTGAGTAGTCTATGATTGTTATAAAGTCTGAACATGGGTATTTTAACATTTTTGACATGTAGGACTGTCCGCCTGTTAATTCTGTGGATAGCAAGGGTCTTCCACGTCATCCAGATATGACAACATTGCCTTCTATGAGAAAGACTTCACTTCCATCAAATAGAGACGACGAGAGTGAATTAAAGGTTGGACCAATGGGAGTTGGTGGATCCAAAAATGTGGGTACAAAAAGTCAACGGTATCACTCCGATGCCGATCTTTTACCGGTCGATCAGCTGTTACATCCAGATTATGCGCCAAATATAATCCACATGGTCTGGTGTGGGAGAAGATGGTTTGAGTTTCATCATTACATAAATATACTTAGTATAATCAAGGAATTGCATCCAGATGAGATTGACTTCTATTATGATGAGTATCCAGTCCTGGATTACTGGCTCTACAATAACTGGATAGATGAGCTCAAAGCAGAATATCCATTCTTTAGAGCAATTCAAATAAATCCTAAAAGTTACGGACCTGGGTGCAATGAACACGGAAAAGCAAACAGAGAATACATATTGCACCTCTTGACGTTCTATGGTGGCATCTACATTAATGAACACACTTTAATTACAAAGTTTCCAATGAAATTTCGATTATATGACTTGATCGATGCATTAGATCCAGTAACAGGGATGGGGTTTATGCTGGCAAAGCGAAACTTACCAGTAGATTCAAACTTGCAAGGCATTAAAACCAACAAAAGTTACTCAACAATGAACATTCAGTGTGCCTCAAAATATCAATACGACAGCCTCAAAATGAATCCAACTTGTGTTATAGCAGACAAGGTTTATTATCCAAAGGACATCTGGGATCTAGATACTTCATGGGGAAGACTAATCCGGAGAATATTCTATGGTAGCCCCGTAATTCCAGTTCCCAAACAAGACGTCAGTGAATTAATACCCAATATAGCACACATAGTGTGGATAGGCGGGGGCGAAATGGACTTCCTGTTCTACCTCTGTGTGTTGAGCTTACTTTACGTACAAGAAGTAGACACTTTGTACATCCATGGCAATGCTCCCCCAAGTGGTCCACTATGGTACAAACTCAAGGATCACCCGAAAATCAAACTGATTCACAGATACACCACAATGCAGGTCTACGGCACTGACATCAATGTACTTAGTCATGTGACGGATGTGTGGAGGGTGGATTTCATGATCAAATACGGAGGTGAGTAAAAGTACACTGATACTTGATTAACTTAAGGCATTTTCACTTGTTTTGCACAAGTTACATTTTCACCAGTGCACTGCAATCTGTTTACTTTAAGTCACTGTTTGATCTTTGCAGGTATATATGTGGATACTGACGTAATCTGGACCAAGAAATTAGACCGTGATATCAGATCCTATGAAGCAGTTGGTGCCTATGACTGGACATACTGGAACCATCCCTTCCCCGATACAATAAACTTTGGTGTTGCCATCGGCAAACGTAACGCTACATATTGGCACAAATTTCAGAAGACGATGAGCTGGTTTGTTGACAAAGACTGGTCTTGGAATGGACTGAGACAGCCATACCGAGTAAAGGAGCGACATCCAGAACTTGCTCTTATAAACCCTCACTTGCAAGTCATCTGCTTCGAATTTAAGTGCCATCCGACTTGGTGGCCTGAATATCATAATGAAAGTATTCATCATCTTAATAGTCCCAGCATCAAAGACTGGAGAAATGATGCCTATGCTTTCCATATGACACTACCTACTCCTTATGAGTTGCGAAGTGAAGAGGAACTCATGAAGTCCGACACAATATTTGCTCAAATGGGCAAAATGGTCTTAGAAAAGGCCGGTTTACTCAAACGCGGTCCACTTCAAAGATAGTGAAAAGTGAAAATTCAGTGCTTCATCCCATGAAACATTCATAGTAACAGTTCGTTTCATAAAAAATAACTCTTATTTTGTGCAACCCATGTAACAAGTAACAGCGTTCTAAATTTAGTTAATCATCGATTTTTTTTATCGATTGCCGATTTTTTTTACAAGAACAGACAACAATTTAAAAATTCATCGATATCTATTATTTTCAATAAATTTACCACAAAAAGTAATTTCTAGCTTTGCCAGGTGGCAATAAATGTACATGTACTATTTCCAACTGTAGCACCTGTACTTTAAGTCATATTTTGATGTATTTTTAACCTTGACATTAGGTAGTTATTGAGGATAGGCTTTGACCGGCGTTTTTTCCAATGATCTGGCAATGTACCGTTATTAAATACATTTTTCCTTTATTGTCATTGGTTATAACTGTTGTTTTGTTATTGTTGCTGCTTCGATTATCACAGATCAACATGGCACTAACTGCTCCCGTATTATTTCCATTTGGTCGAAGAAATTTGGTTCAGTGTGCTGGATATTCGAATACTGCAGCAGCTCCCATACCAGTGCCAATACACATGGATACCACACCATAGCCACTGCAAATATACAGTGTCAATTTCTATAGCTTGCCTATCACTCCAAATGCTAATTACTGTCAGAACATGGAAAGGTAAAATGTT
This sequence comes from Haplosyllis anthogorgicola, assembly GCA_038406195.1. Lineage (NCBI taxonomy): Eukaryota > Metazoa > Annelida > Polychaeta > Phyllodocida > Syllidae > Haplosyllis > Haplosyllis anthogorgicola. The sequence continues at coordinate 2,829 of JBCAUI010398843.1, read as the reverse complement.
TGTGTTCTGTCCGTCTGCATGTGAGTGTGTGTGTGAAGGTTCAAAGATCCGTAAAGTTTCAATGAAAAGTCCCTTGCTATTTTCTTTTTCTATCCAATTAGTATTAACATAATTGTACAACTGTTAGGAATATGATCATGTCGTAATTAAAAGAAACTTACGATTTTCCACGGCGTTTAAGCTCATGAAGAAGAGTGGCAATCTGTCTTGCACCAGTGCAACCAAGTGGATGACCCAAAGCTATAGCTCCACCTTTGGGGTTAACCTGCAATCGATGCATGTCTAGTAGAATCGGCACAATGGATCAATAACAGTGATATATTTTAATACTTCAAAAGTAATTAATCGTTAAATTTACCTTGTGCATTGGAATGCCCAATTTTTCAACACAGTAGGTGGCCTGACTTGCGAAAGCTTCATTGATCTCAAAAATGTCGATGTCATCTAGTGTCAGACCTGTTTATAAATTCATTTGAGTCATTATAATGGACAATTAATTTATTACAAATAAATACATCACTCTACGAGATTACAAAATATCTGTATTAAGTGTTTTCTTCATTACCTGCTTTCTTTAACGCTTCGGGAATAGCATAAGCAGGTCCGATGCCCATAACATCCGGAGGTACTCCCACTACTGCGTAGCCTCTTAATACTCCCAGGACGGGAAGATTATATTTTCTGGCCGCAGATCTCTTGGCCAGCAGTACTGCCGCAGCACCATCACTTGTCTGACTTGAATTACCTAAAGGCACATACACATACTTTCTATATTTTTTGACAGTAGTGACAATACGTGTTCTTACATTACATCAACCAATCTAATTTTTTTACAATTTCTTTACAGTTCTGGTCATTAACTTACGCACTTTTTCCAAGCAAATTTAAACCACATGATAATAGATACATGTACCTGCGGTAGTGGTTCCACCTTCTTTAAATACTGGTCGTAATTTAGCAAGTACTTCCATAGTTGTTCCTGGTCTTACACCATCATCTTTGTCAATCTACAATATGTTAAATCAACAACCATTTCATACGTTGTACGCAAATTAAAGTGAAATTTTAATTAAGAATATCTGTATTTCGCATGTTTGACGACTTGTAAAATAGGAACAACAGAAGTAAATACCATATTAGAGCATTGAGTTTCACTTGCTTGTTTATGTATTGATTTTTTTCCACAACAACAATAACAACAACAACAACAACAACTATGAATGAACCAATATTTACCCTAACACGTCTTTCATTGCCATCTTTATCCTTAATCAAGGTATTAACTGGAACGATTTCATCTCTCAACCAACCATTGTCCTGTGCTCTTTTGGCCCTGAAAATGTCCGAAGTAATATTGTACATTAGCCTTTCAAATTTAATACTACAGCAGTACATGTGAAACTGCAGTTTATATCGAGTCACAACAAAAAATTACATAATCCTTACTTTGCGTGTGATTCAAAAGACATTTTATCCTGCTTCTGCCTTGTTACTCCATATCTTTCAGCCACATTCTCGGAAGTTATTCTGAAATAGAAATTTAAATGTGCACACTGTTTACACTGAAAATGGATTGGTGGTAATTTGGGGCGGAGATGCATGCATGTTATTAGGAAATGCTTCGGCAAACTCACCCCATAGGAATGAGACAGTCCTTGGCCTTCTCTACCTCCATTACTTTTGGATTCAGGACAAACGCTTTCCCTTGTCGGGTAGACCCAATGGGAGTTATTGACATGCTCTCTACCCTGCAATGTAAACAGGAACTAATCAAAGGTACTTACCCCATAGGCGTAAGACAATCTCTAGCCTTTTCTACTTCCATAACTTTTGGATTTAACGTGAAACCTTCAGGTGTGTCACCCATTGCATTTAGTGTCATACTCTCAACACTGAAACACACAATGCACACTCATACAGGATTTATATTTTTAATCTAAACGATATAATGAAAGCTTTTGAGAAACTACATTGTACAATAATCAACTGAAATTTACAACAATAATCCACCACCTGCTAACCTGATTTTTACTCACAGAAATCGTGCTCTTGATTTTAAAAATTGGGAGTATGCATCAAATTTAAGTTTCCGACACAAAAAGGTAAGATAAAACATCTCAATGTGTAACTTACCCTCCTCCCATTCCTATGTCGTAATACCCATTCTTAATACCAGCTAAAAGAGAGACCAATTTCTCTTATTGCCAGATGCAAATAGTAATGTGATCTTTAACAATATTATCAACGTTCACTTTCTGATTTTGCAAAATTACAGATCTATTTACCTGCTATGTTCATACAAGCCTGTAGGCCTGATGAACACTGTCTGTTAACTACCTGGAGAGGTACGGTCTCTGGAATGTGACTGAAGAACTGTGCAAATCTGGCTGTGAGAGCTCCTGCCCCTGGCTGATTCACATTGCCTGTGAAAAACAACCTGTGACTTTGGCGATCTTCAGCAAAACTAGATGAAACCCGTGCCTTACACGGTTACGTGTGGTAACAATTTGATATATTACATGTGTAAGGATCACAGTTATAGGGCAGATAAATTTTATGCTGGTGTAAAGGTACAGAATGGCTTCTCCCTGGTTCTCCCTCTAGTTCCGCGAACAGATAACGCTGACAGAGTAGGTTAACCTTGAATACAATTTATTGCTGGAGTCTGTAGATCTTACAAGTAATACTGAAGGTCTCTAGCCTGTTGCCTGGTCCCCAAATCCTCTTCTCAGAGGGCTGGAGGTGTGTGCCCTATATATGCAGAGACATACACAGGGGCAGATGTTTACCTTTTAATTATTTAAGTGGATTTACTATATTTAGCTTTGC
>JBCAUI010398732.1:0-14417 GCA_038406195.1 Haplosyllis anthogorgicola | reverse complement strand
TCAGAAACCTGTAATTTATGAAATACTTTGCGTTTTGTGTAAATATCTCTGTAAAATCTTATATGTTTTCATGTTATATATACCCATTTAATTTCCTTGTACCAATGCTTTTATGTATTATTATGTACATTATCATCGACGCACAAGTTCTGTCAGTGAGCTGTTATCTAACAATTAAAATGAGGAGGTCTCACAAATCACCTTGACGGATTTGTTTGTGTCTGAGTTTTTGTCTTTTATATTGATTCTATTTACGGTTTTTAATGGGAAAACAGATTTATCACAAGATGTTCTTTGTTACTATCGAATTAAAATGGATACAATAGAACTATAACTCAGCCCCTTAAATATGAAAGAACTGTAAAATTTCTAATTACCAGAAAGCGGGAGCAAATTCGAGAAAAATATTCCATTCAACTTACTTCACAAAGAGTGGAATGCTTGTTCCAATAGAAATAAGTTACAAAGGTACTTAATGAACTCCTGGAATTTCACTGAGTTGCTTGTTTTGGTCTACTTTAATTTTAAGTCTTCGTCAAAAAATAGTGTTTATCAGTAGAGGATATCATCTCTTTCAGTAGATTGCTATTCAGCCAGTAACACGTCGTGGTCGGTCAACATTCTGTTCAGAAAAACTATGAAGTAAACTTTGAGAGTATTTCAAATGTGTAACTGAAGGTACACTGGGAGGTTCTTAAGTGGTTGGTTACGGTTGAATATTTACTTTACTGCTCGCAGAATGAAGTATTTTAAAAGATCCACCACAAGCATCCTAATGTTTAAACATTTAAACCTTCACCATTGCAGTTGGTGTGATGATATAGAGCGTCAGGTTGAGATTGGCCCCTGTTGGATTCTAGTTTAAAACCTTCGTAATTGCCTCCGTAAGATACAATCCGCCCGAAGCGACGAGCCGCCTCTCTCGTACAGCATCGTGTGTTACTGTCAGGGCTGAAACGGGTCACTGATGAGGTCACCACTGCGGTGGAAGTGTTCCTCAAGCAAATTCGTTAACGAGGAAGTCTCGGGAAAACGACAAGCAATTCTTTTACCCATAACTATTTATTGTACTACTTGTTCAAAGATCTGGAAGTGAGATAGATGTGGTCTCTTCAGCTGCTGCAACTAGATTGAATAAGAGTATCTCAATGTGAGTAATCAGATGTTGCATGCCATGCGCAGTTGCATGCTCTCTGAATTTCCTCTTTCATTCCTTTATCTAAGATTAAAGTGAGCCAACGGTACAACGCATATTACAACAAGAACAAGAATTGCCATGTTTGCCCAAGTTTCTTTTTTCAATACCACTAGATGGAACCCGTCGGTACCCGACGGGACTACAAAGAGAGACAGAAAGAATATATATATATATGATCCACACAGTGAAAAACCATTGCTGCTCATCTGCCACTTTCAGACAGTGCAGTTCACCCAGCTGTGCAGTGTGTGCAGCAAAAATGGGAGGATTGTCAGGATGTGGCAGATGAGCTTTTGGCATATTGTAAATAAGAGAGCTTTGGACCTTGGACTGTGAATTTTGGCCCATGGGCTGTCTTTGTCTGTCCCAGTCCAAATTCCATATTTTGCAACATGCCAAAAATGCATTCCATAGTAGTAATAAAATAGTGTTAAATAAGCAATAGGATGAATATTAGTGGAGATAGATACTAAATTCAGAAATCTGTGCGGAAAAAGCAGACTGACCCTCCCCCCCCAGGATTGGTGGCAGGTGAGCTGGTCTAACCTTAGATAAAGTTGGCATAGCATAATGCATGCATATGGATCCCCCACTCCTATGTCCTTTTTTACATTTAAAAGGCCTGTAAGAAATTCTGAATTTTCCAGTTCTGGACCTCTGGTAGAACATGTTCAGACTTGTTCAGCAGACAGACCCCCCTACCCCTCCCCAGGATGGACCTCTGATCTGAGTGCAGAAAGGTCATCCTCCAGACAGATCCCCCCTCCCCCACCTGGCTCTGGCAAGGCATCATGGGATGGCAGCTCATTAACATAATTTATGTCTGGCACTGAGGAGGCCACCTCATTGGCTGACAGGTCATCCTGCAGACAGACCCCCACCCCCCCCCCCGTCACCCACGTGACACTTTCGCCTCTTAAATTTGTTAGTAGTATGATTTCCTGTAGTGGTTATATTTTTAAACTTAAACGAATTTTTCCATGCGAGTTGTATGATCTGATGTCATATTACAGAACCTTTCACTTAAATTAATTCTCCTGACCAGAAATTAAGATTTAAGGGTGCTCATTCTTTTACAGACCGAAAATATTAATCTCAAGTGTAGAATGGCAGAATAAACAGGAACAATTAACCGTCCGCCACTGATATCTCATGTTCTTTGAGGAATTTAAGACAAAACTCCATCTGGACTCTGTTTAATTAGATGTTTAATTAGATGTGAAGCCCATTAGTTGGTGGCTCCCTATTGGTGGTCAACCATTGTTTATTTGCATTTTACATTATTTCCACTTGATTAGTATGAAACCATTCAACTTTACTCTCATTTAGTTGATTACTACAATCGCAATCTTGTGCTATGTGTGTTATCTGACAATGAGACAGAATTGAAAGGTCCGATAAAGTTAGTAAACATAAAATGACAAATGAACACAAAAAAACGAAAAACTCAAGTTTTTCAATGAGATTTAGAGAAGGTCTGTCATGTGTGAGTGCATAGTAGCACTAATCACATGCCTTCCCATTGACAAAAATATTCGAATGAACCGTGGTACTATGCTCCAGGATTTATTTTTAATTTGATAACATTTCAGGAAAAAAAGATTATGTGTTGTGCTGTTGATACGATCAAAAACGCCACAATCAGTTCCATGGAATTCTTTTGTTGTCACATGTTCTCAAGTTAACATAAATCTGACATGCAAGTGAACAGACTCGAAAGAGCGCCATCATGTGAAGATCTCTCCTACTGCATATTACGTCAGATTTCTCTGCTCTGCTGATAATAACTTAAAAGCCTTGTTAGCTACAATGCTAGGTGTAAATTTATGAAAGGCTACAAATAAAATGGAACTGCAGAGTTGACAAACACTTCCATAATCCATTGATCCAATCTTTTTAGGTACTATTATGGAGTTCTTTTGTTTATCATTTGCACTCAGTGAAATATCGTTTGTAAGTGGTTGCCCACGTTTGTTTAAATTTAGTATCAATAATCTTTCAACTTTATTACTAACTCAAATGAGTACAATAGGTACTTACTGCTAAGACTTATTAAAATGAAGCTCAAGCACCAGGGTAACAAACTTGTCCACTTCATTGCAAACATAGTCCTTGGTATTTGCCCAACATCTCGTAATACTGTTTTCACCATTCCTTCCATGCCTAAAATAATCATCTAAAGTTAAGTTGTAACTAATCACTAAATTTGGCCTCTAAGTGTATTCAATCTACCCCTTCACGCTCTTTAGATTTTATCAATTTGAGAACAATAAGATTCCACGCCTTGATATTGATGTGCGCAAAAAACGACATGGATTTGTTCCAAAACTGATAAGATTTCCATTCTCTGTCTTAAATTCATCCTTGCAAAACTTTACATTATCAGTTATCCCATTAATTTATTTTCTGTATATGTTAATGTTTGGGAGGGCAGTGCCTTTTAAATTGCGGTGATTTTCGTACGAAAACTAGGTTGATACAGGCAAAACCTACACCGTGAAAGTCTCGACCTGCAACGAAGAAATAAAACACACAAGCGATGTCTAAATGCATTAGCATTAGGCCATTTGATTATAAAAATGTTTTCTAGTATGTCATTACATAAAAAAATTTGCACTTCTCTATGTAAACTGGGATTAATAAAAATTGAAATAACATTTTCATTATTCCAACTTTGACGTGAAAAGAGGCTAAATAAACCAAGGGTCTCGGTAGCTGCTCGCCGAAGATAACCATAACAAAGGTCTGAAAAGAACTCACCTTTTATCTGAAACCTTTAATACATTTATCCGAATCTGTTACCAAATAGAACGTAATTTGTGGTTCCGTTGTAGGAAATGGATCATAGTAAGTATTATGTCGAGGATAAGTCCTGTGTAACTATCAGGATTAAAGCTGTACAAGAGCAGGTGACACCGCGTGGAATCGCAGCTTCTGTGGTCTCTGTTACAGATTTAAAATAAGAAATCATTTGTGAATCAATCCGGGATACAGTACACAGAAATCGTGGAAACGAAGAGAACAAAGGAGAGAACGAAAGAATTTCATGCTGTGCTTTTGATGCGATATTGTTAAACTTCACTAATTCCGTGTACTGGTAAAAGCCTCATCGAGAAAACAATTGTTTTTACATGCAACTAATATAAACCACATAAATTACACAGAACGATCGATTTCTAAATGAGGATAACATGCTTTTAAACCGTAAAAATCAAAAATGTATGCTAAAGTATTTGGATTCTTAAAATTAGCACAGCGCCTCATTTCGAATATGCAGGCATCGAAGAACTTGGTTAATAATAATCTTGGTATTATCATAGGAGGATTACAAATTAGCCTAAACAGCGTAATTTGAAAATAAAGGATGAAACCCAAAAACGATGGTTCTTTAATCACTTTCCTATTGAAAAAAATCCTTTTAACATTTTCAGCAGATGGACACAGTTCTGTTGTGAAGATTTTAACGGCTTCAGATTGTTGCGTGTTTTATGTATTACTGCTTAACTTTATGTGTTACTGTTTTATGTTTTTGTTATATTGTTTCATGTGTTACTGGCATTTTCGATCCCTAAACATTTTGTCTTTTCACTATTCTGATGCTTAGAGCAAAGTTTATTTCCTTTCTAAAGGTGCCTTTTAGAAAGGGATGGGGGAGAGTCATATAGCCATAGGTATTCACACTCCTACGTCATGGGCATCATTGGCACATACTGAGACATGGCTAAATGCCCTGTGTAATATGAAATGGCATTTAGTCAAGGAGAGGGCTGCACGTTTCTACTTATCTCTTATATTGCTGATCAACAACTATCATAACTAATTTGTTTCTCTTTGCTGTTTTAGTGTCAAAATAATCAGTACCTCAGCCTTTACATTGGTGGATGTTTCCAAAGATAAACCAGACGTGTGAAAAAGTGCACTGTTTGTCAATAACAAATTACAAAGCTCAGTCTTTCGTGAACTATTCTCCATTGAAGTCTTATCAGGGGAAAGGAAGCACACACATTCACTGTTCTTTTGTGGCACTGAGAAGCCAGAAATTTATGACTGTTAAGTTTTTATCTGTTTTACTAACTACATAGCAACAGCCTGATGCTGGAGACATCGGATATGCGACATTTACGTTGTGATCAATTGTCATTAATTCCTTTATTATCGATAAATGTTGTGTACTTCATCGACTATGAATAAGGATCTTGATTTTATGCAACAATGAAGCTGCGTTAACTCTATTTTCCTGTCTGCATCTGACGATAAATTACACGTCTAAAAAGCACCCCTGTGCCCTTTCCTAACTTAGTTATTCAAAACAAAACCGGTAAGCGCAAACAAAACAAAACAAAACAAGTTCGTTCTTTGTCCTTTGCATTGCTAATGTGCTAAAGTAGCGAAGAATGAAGTGCATCATCTCTGGCAATAATGGAAACTTACGCGGTGCTAGTCGAGAAAGACACGGCAAAAAAACCAAAAAAAACCGTTCATTTTCTCAGGTTATACATACTAATTGTGAACTGCACAGGAAGACACCTGTTGTTTAGTTGTTTCTTGGGGGGTTTTTTCTTTGGTTTTTTTGGTAATCACTTCACATACATATATACCCGCAATTTCATTCCATCATCAAGATCAAGTGAAGGTAAAGTGAGGGGTACAAAGTAACAAGGAAAGTAACGTAATGTAACGTATATTTCGTCATGGCTTGAAGCATTCAAGCGTTCATTTTTGGGTCCACCAAGAACGCAACGATAGATGGTAACACGTGTCTAAAGGTAACGCTGTAGCATAACTTATTTGCCATTTTGTGTTTCCCTTTTTACGAAGAAAGCATTACACTGCAGGCTTCCTATACCTTTTCTTTCAAGGAATTTTATTTCAACATTTCAGAATAATAGAATAATAAAGAACATACAAAGTAAAATTATTTAGTTTTGTTTCTTTTTAATCTTGTAAACAAATCAACTAATTTAATACTGCAGGAAAACTCATATGCTTTAATACTGCAGTTCGGCACGCCATCACTCAATTTTATTCATAAAATCGCGCTTGATAATATTCTGACAGTCCAAAATCCCTTTCCAGGTCATACCAAGAGTCAACAGATCATGAAATCACTATTTCAAAATGTTAAGCGCCCCGTAACAATTGAATTTTATGCTGAGGTCATTCAATTCAATTATCGCGGGGCGCTAAACTTTTTATAGTAATTTTATGATCTGATTCGCAATTTGGTATTTGATCAATATAAATTCAGTACTCTCGCTGAAAACAAAATGCATAGCTAGTAATAGTTCTGGTTTGAATGTCATTGCTACAACAGAGTTGTAGTTAGGCGATGCCCGACAAAAAATACTGCTAAATTATGGGATAGATTTTGAGGGGTAAAAGGCGCTTCAATAGAACAATTGAACTAAAGATTAATTAATGCACGAGGTGCATTCATGCATGACGATGTTGTAGCACGGTGTAGTCTACACGTCCTTGTTTATATAAACGTTTCTTCTCATGAAAAGAATCACACATCAATCCTTAATGTCCTCTGATGAATTTTAATAAAGGAAACGTTAATCTCTGAAATCAATGCCCAAAGGTTTGCATTCAATTGCTTTGCATCTACTGTGACACAGCAAAGATTCTGATCTTAACAAAGGCTTTTATTAATCCATACAGTAGATCTAAAGAATTGATAATAGAGGTTTCTCTTACCTATTTTAGCTAGACTAAATCATATCATTATAACTATTATTAGTTCCCAGTGACAGTTATTTTCTTACTAGTAGCATGAATATTGTTACCTTATTAGGCGAACTACCCAGTAAAAATAAATAGTCTAGCAAAACATCTAATGATACAAGTGTATGTTCACAGGTTTCCCTTAAATACATGTGCGATAGCAAAACTATTGCTGTCGAAAAAGGATGAGTCTTTTGCGACAAAAATACTGAAAAATATTAGCACTGTAAAAATTTTGGCATGCTTTATCTCCAAGCGTGAATTAATTCTGAACTAGCTTCAGGGAAAAGCTGACAATTTCAAATGATTTGTCTTATAAATTTAAATATGAAATAACTTAATGTATTTTCCGTGTTTTCTCCCTTAGTTGAACACTTAGAATAATCTGCCAGTGCTTCAGTGTTGAAATGTCTGTCGATCGATCTCCAAAACAAGCGATGGTACCAATCTCAGTGTTTTGGCTCAATAACTTCAAGTCGGGATTTAATACATCGTAAACATCGAGTTTAACGCAAATTTGGTCACGATTACAAAATGCAAGTGGTTGAAAATGTCTCTGTATTTGAAAGAGTTTCATATCTGAGGTACATGTACGTGCATACACCATGATACCATCGCATTTGTATCACATAGTGATCACAGTTTGTGCTGGGGAGGATACCGAGGAAAGGTTTGAATTTCAGGATCCTTCACAGTTAATGAAAGGCGATTCACTGGCTTTAATAACTCACGTTTGATAATTTCATGTATTTTATAAGAAATTTATCTAAATTAACATAAACATTTGAATGCATCATGTTCTCTACAGGTGTGTCGCTTACTTTAAGAGCAATATACCGATGCTTCTGGATTTGATTCATTTCTGACTTTCTTGATTGAGACGTGACTGCAGTACCAAAAGAATAGAAACCAAAGTAAAGACTGACCTTTTTGGTTCCATTATGTGCATAAATTACCTTAACCTGCAAATTACATTTGCATCAGGTTGCAGGTCTAAGATGATTAGTCATTACTAAAACATGTATTACCTTAGGCACGCACATTAACAGTTCCAGGTCACTTCAACTAACAAAAATCGCAAAAAAGATGGCATGTACGTTTTAAAGATTTTTTTTTTGGTATTCATTGCACAAAAATCGTATCAATGATGTAGATGAGGTTATTGAAGGGTGTTCCCAAAAGGTACTGATACGATTTTTGTGTACTGTAAATATTAAACAGAATATACAATGGTAAGTACTACATTTTATGGATGGATATGTTTTCTTTGAAAACTGTGTAAAGCTGCTCTGTCTATGGCTGCTGGCTTTAATGCCTACAGGTCCCGCGTGATTTATATATAAGATGGCATATTCTGTAGATTGAATCAGGAAAATAACTACAAAAACTGGGTATGTTTTAATACGTAAACAGTTTTACATTTTCTAACTACACGATTAAGTCCTCTACAGTGCAAAATAGAATCAATATCAAACTGCCAGTTACCTGAATTGTCATTATTGGTGCAAAATCATTTGAGTCATGCATTATCAATTTGAGTGTAATGATATAATAATAATATCTGATACGCCAGGCTGTATTATTCATTGAAACATTGCATATTGACCTTGAAGTTAAAGACAGACTGTTACGGGTCAAACGCTTCTTTACATGGGTTTTAAAGAATCTGATATTGACTTAGCTCCGTGGCAAGTGGTTTTGTACAAGCAAATTAAATCCGCAGTGACTTCAAAGCTGCCATAGTATCACAGCTTATATTCAACTCTAAGACACAATGAGAACAACAGCTTCGTTGGATAAAGCCTACAGACATATGAAAAAGCAACGTATGTAGTGTGGGTAAACATTAATATACTTAAGGTGAACAGCTACACATTTAATGTTCAACAGTTGGCATTGAACCTATCTATGGTTTAACTATGATCAGTATAATAGACGTTATTGGAAATATTGATTTCTGTCCTATTCAGACAACACTATATCTTACAACTGTCATGTCAGAGAGTTCTTGCCACGGGATTTACTAATGTTAAACGCTTAACAAACAGTCGCTAACACCTATTAAATTCCCTAATGGACATACTTGTTTAAGGAACTCTAAATAATTCATGCTCTGTCGGTTCAGGAATCCTTGGCCTAGGAGAGGAAATAACGTGTGAAGTAATCTATGACCAACAACTAAGGCACATGGCTCAGTAATTGAAAAAGCTGTCTTAAAGCATCAGCAGCTGATAATATGAAGTACTCACAAGTAATATGTGAGGTGGACTGTTTACTTGAGAATTAGGACTTGGACAATATTGCATCTTTTTGTATACACAATAAAAAGTAAACGCAATGTCGCAGAAGTCACAATAGACAGTCTGGAGTGCAGAGTCTTTTGGATAAGAAGACAATTTGAATGTCTCTACGTCTACAACAGACTTATTTCAGGATAACACACGAGACCAAACCCAATGTCACATTGATGTTCAGTGGAGTTTGTGGTTAAATTTAGTTTAATGGTGCGAGAAGAACGAATAATGACTGGTTGAAATCACCTCACAGATCAACTGTTTTCCAGATCGTGCACAGAATTTGCCGTTGTGACACAATCGTCAACAGAGACAGCTGGGACTGTAAGGTCTTTTTTGGAGTCAGACAGGTTTATTTGCACATTTCAGCACGTAGTAGGGATTCCAAGCCAAGGCATCAAGGAGGGACATTTTTAGAGAGGCTTAACTGGGAAAAAATAATTCGTATTGTTTAGCCATGGCTATGCAGATGATATACAGTGCAGGGACAACGTCTCATTCTCCGAGATGCTCGCCCGTTCCGCCGAGAAAATATCCATCACCGAGGTCATCACCCAGGGCATCACCGAGGGAGTGGAGACCAGTCATGCCAGGCTACAAGCCTCCAGCAGGACACGCTCTGGTTCCATACAGCAGAACCCCCGAGGTTGAACATAACCCTATTATTATAACAGAAGACGACATTAACTTAAAGGATTCTATACCAGCAATGCCAAGATCTATAGCAATTACATGTCTGGTCTGTAACATCTTGTTTCCTGGATTAGGTGAGTTCATATATCGACTTATATATAACCTTTTCTATTTGCACATCTGGCCCATGGTAACAAACTGTCTTCTAAAATTTAGATATCTGGTAGTATATTGTGATTCCGTTGAACGTGCTAATTGAAACTCATACAAAAACTTACCACACACTCGTTTTTCATTCGATATTGGCTTTTCAAATTAATGTTGTCACTTTTATATCCAGGAACGTCTGTCTAGTTGGTTTACTAAACAAACTTTGAGTTGTTCTGTTTAGGGATTACAGCTTAAATTGCGTGAAACTTACTCCGAGACATAGACCTAAACTTAAATCGAAAGTAATATATATATGTAGTGCAAATAAACTCAAATACGGCAGTAAGATTACTGTCATAAGTTAAACATATTACACGCAATTTAACCTGTCATCATAAAATGGAAAAATTCAGTTTGTTTATAAACAAACAAATCAGAAAGACGTTTCTGGGTATAACGTGACAAAACTAATGTTATCACTCGAATCTAAATTTATGGTAATTATCTTTGGCGTTGCACGCTAATTCATCAAAGTCCGTATGACTGAATTGTCGTGTCGACATTTTCGCCAGATAGGCTTGTATCTTGTAGGGACGTTTGTATCTGGAACAACCGTTTTCTGCTGTGCCAAAGTTCGGCCAAAAGGATCGAGTAAAATTACCGTGCTAAAGAGAAATTCATGGGTGGCCCTGTTACAGTTTATAACTGCCTTCATCTTCTTATTGGGATGGATATGGAGTATCATGTGGGGAACATCATTTCTCCGGATATCAAGTTAGTATTTCAAACGTGCAATAAATCTCTTATGACCCGAAATTCTTCAAAAGAAAACAACTAAAATCCGCAATATGCTTGTGTTGAATAAAGTTGTTGTACACTTAGCTCGAACATGGATAACTCCAACTTCTGCTTAGCTCGAACCTATTAAAATGTCTCATCAGTAGGTTGACTATTGTAGATCTAATATTAACGTGTCAAACTGTAAATCGAACTTCTGCTTAGCTCGAACTTTTTGGAACTTCCCCCGAGGGTTCGAGCTAAACGGGATGATCTGTAGTGTAATCTGTGTAATAATATTGATATTCTATGTATTAGTCTGAGATACATGTATTATTATCGAACGTATGTTGTTTGTAGAGGAGAGTAGTTATCTGGATGAGACGGAGGATGGTGCCGATTCTAATCACAATTCTACATCAGATGAGTCGTCAGCTGTCTCACACAGGAGAAGTATAGCCAGTTTAACCTCCCCTATTGCCAGCACAAGTCCTACAACAAACACAGTAACCACGTCAAGAAACAATCAACAAGCAGAACAGGCACCTATCATTGTCTTACAAGAAGCCCCTGTTGCTATCCACACGAACCAACAAGAAGAGCATTGTCCACAGATTCTCCAAACTGGATCAACAAGACCTTTGAATCCATTAAATCCAAGACACAATAGGATTATGAGGCGCCAGTGTGACCAGCAGCTGCCATGTTTATTCTTGAATCCACAGAATTTGGAAAACATTGTAATAAACCATGCTCCTGTTCCAGAACTCATGGCAACGGGCAATGGTCCCGAGCCTGAAAAAGGATGAGCTCGAAAAACTCTTTCGAGTTTTAATTCGAAATATGTTCATGTCTATTGATATTGTACTTGAATAATTTACATCGCATGTTACAAGGAGCAGACAATGCACTCTACATGAATTACCTTCCATGATATTGTGCTTCCCAGAGGAACCAACCTATTAAAGCAGGTCGTCCTGTGGTTCAGTGTGCAATTTCTCTTTTTTAATATAAACCGCAAGGTTAAGACTTATCTAGCTAAGTATTACTACATTTAACTATTATGCATAATGCAATTTTTCAAACTTTAATAAATGCTTAGCAAAACGGCGTACAGTTATTAGTATTCTCTACTAAGAACAATTCTTCAAGAGTTAATTCTAGTTATGTATTACTTATTTTTCTCGCGTAGGAGAGAACAAAGAACACGGGCCAGGGCAAATGTTTAGTTTTGCTCAAGTATCCCTGGGAAGGTAAGTTTTCAGGTTACACAAATTGGAAGGATAGTGACAACATCCGAGCTCGTACTGTGTTCAATTAAATCAATTTAGATCATGGTATTATAATGGAGGCTAATTTCCAGAGATGATTCGTTTATGTATGTCTATTATGAGAACGCAGAGCATGGAGATCCTATTAGTTCTGAAACAATAAAATTTCACGCTGTTTTTTCCAGCTTAAAAAGTATAGAGTGAAATGCTTTTTGGATTTAAACGTTCCCTAGCTTTCCCTAGTGAAAGACAAAATTGAGTTTTGCCACTACTGTTTCACTGCTTACGAAAAAAATTCAAAGTGAAAGTTTTCACTGGAAGAAGAAAATCCCCTCTTATGGAGAACAAAAAGCTTTTTAGGTTTTCTGAGAACATGTTCAAAGAATTCTCTTTGAAACAATATTATATGAGAAAAAAGTTTCTTGTTTGAGCACAGGCGCCGACCAAACCTCTTTCTTCTAAAATACCATATTACTGCTTTGTATTAGTGAATGGCAATGACCATGGCAGACTCTTGATATAACCGATACCGTTATGGTCAATAAAATCTCTATAAAGTCTTGCTGTGAAGACACACAAAAATTTATATTGCGATACTTTTTGTAGCATATTAGTACTGTGGATTTGCAGTGGGTCGAAGAATAATTTCATTCATGCTGTTCTTATTAAAAACTAAGACAAATGATTTAAATAAATAAAACATACTAATTGGAAGTAGACCTGTTACTTGACCGAATGATTTCCGGAATCGTTCACTCAAGCTGTCTTTTACAGTTTTATTCTGGATGCTGCAGTTAATGTCAATTTCAAGAAGCCATGTTTGATGCTATTCATCGATATACTTTTTAACTGCTTGTCTAACTCAGTTGTCTAGCCGCTCCATTTGTGGGGGAATATTGATTGAAATGATAGCATTGCAACTGAAGACTGTAGAAGCCTACGGAATGAAACTGTCCTATTTTATGATCATGGCTTTTCCTAGTCTATGCAAATTTCATTGTCTAGGCATGAGAGATGACTAGAAGGGAGTAAAGTCATTACCAAAACCTACAGAGTACCTGCAGCATGAATATTACAGTCTCGGCTTATCTCTGGTGAGAAGTAAAGGAAAATAAAGCGAAACAAATTCATCAAATTTCATTTGGTGTGGTAATACATAAGAACCTAGGCATATAAGAGAATTTACGGTCGGCAAGCAATAACTTGCAAATCTGGTATGGTGAAGTGACCCCATCGTGTCTACATTTTTATAGAAAATCTTTTTGCTAGCACGTCGTTCATTCTTCTTCATTTTGGAGCAATAGAAATTCACTTTCTGTTCGAGTCAAAGTACACCGTGAAAGTTTATTTTTTCCAAAGTGAAACACATTTCAGGAGCTGTTATAGTGGTTACGCTGTTTCTCCTGTTCGTAAACGTATTAAATTGAATTTTCAGTAGCTGAACCCTAATAAAAAAGTACCCATAAAACATGATTTTACAGTTTTTCTTTGAATTGCGTTGACAAAAATATTATTTTGACACGAAAACGTAACAGAAAGAAATATTGACATTTCGAGTTCTTGTTGTACACCTGCACATATCACTAATATCTCTATTTCATATTGAAAATTTAATCTTTTTAACACATTACTTAAAAGTAAACGCATTAAGCTTATGAAATTACTTTGTTATGCATTTAAATTGATAAAGACATGGTTGTATGTACGACACTTGCAAATCTTTGTAAATTTCTGTAACGAACTATTCTCGGGTGGGTATGGGTACGTTGTGTTGTAAACTAATTATAGTTATTGATCACGAAAGCACAAGCACTAGTTTTTACCGTTTGTTTAGAATTCATCTGATGACATGTTGTAGTGTCTACTTCATAACTTAATGTTTAGCAAATTATACTCTCACAAGCCCAAAGAAACTTGACCGTTGAGAGCAAATTGCATAATAATTATCAGTACGTATTTATTTTTAATAAGAAAAATATTATAAAAGTGAATGCTATTTTAAATTGAAAGGTAAACAAGCATATTCTCGGTTGATACTGAGTGGTAATTAAGATTTCTCATGGGGATAATTCCTAATTTCTATGTGGAGGACTTTTCGGTCAATTTTTGGATTGTTTGACTCCTCGTGAGATCTACTTCTGTTTGAGTTGTGACCAATAACCAGGGAACATTCAATTTAATTAGATTTAATACCTTAGCTGCAGTGAACAAGGAAACAGTACATGTGCAGATTAAATCAATACTGATTGCATTACTGCTGAGATAATTCGTCGCAGTACACAGAAATCGTATCATTTTGGAAACGAAGAGAACAATGGAGAGAACGAAAGAATTTCACGCTGTGCTTTTGATGCGCTATTGTTAAAC
>JBCAUI010398621.1:0-14420 GCA_038406195.1 Haplosyllis anthogorgicola | reverse complement strand
CACATGACTTTTCCCACCAAAAAGTGTCATGAGGTGTCAAATTTGGTGAAGTGTCATGAAGTTTCATTCGATAGACTTGACGTTGGTCAACGGCCTTTTTATTTCGAATTGTAATCGTCTTGTGGACCAATGGAATTTGATCTCGTGTTCATAACACAGCGTAGAATTCGTTTCATGTCTTCAAAGCAGTGGTGGACCCAGAATTTCTCTAACGATGACGGAGTAAATTGAAATTTCCACCTGCAAGTTAACATTTTTCGCCAAATCTCTATGAAAATGAAGAAAATGGGGGCAGATGGAAGAGGAGAACATCCCTTCACCATCCCATGAATCCGCCAGTGCAAAGTTTCATAAATTAATATCGTTCATGAGCTTGGTCCTATGACATTGTCGCTTTAGGTGAGGTTTGGCCGGGAAAGATCTACTATCCAGACTTTACCAAATTGGACAACGCAACAGAATGGTGGTTAAACCAGTGTGAAGATTTCTACAACAACAGCAGATGGGGTGTGGAATACGACAGCCTCTGGATAGTAAGCAGCTCGTTTCAATAATGACTTTATTTAATTTAAACTTTCATTCGTTTGTTTAACGACCACCTCGAGAGTATCCGACAGGCCTTTTATTTTACCATAGTTCCTTTACATGAGTTTACTCCTCTGTATTCGTTTAGGATATGAACGAGCCGTCTAACTTCGTGCCAGGATCTCTGACTGGATGTGACAACACCAACAAATATAATTCTCCTCCATATCTACCAAGTACGTGTTACAATGATTGTATGCACAACCATCTGTTCCAATGGAAAATGTATCTAATTTTAATTCATCAATTATCTCATTTATATTCCTGCAATCAATCTAATTTTAATTATTGTATGAAATTAGATTTGTTGTGGCAACAATAGAAGTTGCTTGTAAACTCAACTTAATACCGTAAAAATAAGTACAATGATTTCTTTTCATTAAATACTCACTGCAGATATTCTTGGAGGATTAATGTATGATAAAACAATATGCATGGAGTCTCAGCAGCACTGGGGTTTACAGTACGATGTGCACAGTTTATATGGGCACAGTATGGCCATGGTAACTTACAAGTAAGTTTATCATCGCTTCCATGTAGGAAGGCGTTCGCTTTTGTTTTGTTGTAAACGTTTCATACTCCTTTCTCTATGTTCTTTGAACATATTTCGAGTCCAAATAAATTACCACAATTTTAGCAGTAACATACAAAAAGTAGCTAAGAACAAACTTGTAATAAACGCAATCAACTTTTTAATACGTTTATAAGTTAGAATTTAAACTAATTCACAGAACGCTGAAGCAACAGTTTCCAGGAAAGAGACCGATGGTTCTAAGTAGATCACAGTACGCCGGTTCACAGAAATACGCCGCTCACTGGTTGGGAGACAACCAGAGTCTGTGGCCACATCTCCGGTGGTCAATCATAGGTCAGTGGCATTGCACATCGGTAATTTACGATTCCAATCTCTAATTTGGGGTATTTTTTAAAAATCTATTTTGATTTTACAATTTTCTTTCATTGAAGGTATGATGGAATACAGCTTGTTTGGCTTTTCATTCGTAAGTATAAGCATTGCAATTGTTTAAAGATCTATTATAAAAAATTAACGATTAAACTCACGGTTGAACATTCTGCCATGGTTAAGTTGCAAAACTTTACACTATCGAGACCCTAGGAACAGTGTTCTAATTGGATTTGAAAAACAAAGGATACTGAACTGAAACTACTTGTCAATTGTCTATTCATTATTCCAGACTGGCGCCGATATCTGCGGATTTTTTGACCCCGCGGAAGAAGAAATGTGCATCAGGTGGCACCAGCTGGGCGCGTTCTATCCCTACTCACGGAACCATAATGCTGCCGGATTCCCGGTAAATACACATCTTCAACTTCTAGGGTTTTTCTGTAGTTGCTTGAGAGTTAATGCCAGTTCATGATATAGTATTTTGGGCGTAAGGCATAACAATTTGACTGATTTTTCACAATTTGCTTTTAATTGTCTGTAAATCCCAAAATAACACAAACACTGCATGAGACCAGGTGCCTCTGAAAAACATTTTCTGCTACAACTTGGTTACTTGTTCGTAATATGGGCAAAGTGTGGTTGTAATTCAAATAAAATAATCAATTGATTCCAACATCTCGTAATCAATCACACTCAGCTTTACACGGAGCTGTTGAAGGCATGCTCTGATATTTGATTTATGGAAGTTCATGCTTCATGTAACCATTACAGGATCAGGACCCTGGTTCACCTCTTTTCTCTCACGAACTGAGAACCATAACACGTGATGTTCTCTTGGTCAGATACAAACTACTACCCTACCTGTACACACTGCTGCACCAGGCTCACGTCTCAGGATCCACAGTGGTCAGACCACTTCTTCACGAGTACGTGCTCCATGACTTATTAAAAATACTAGTTGTTAGCCCGTCTTTTACCGGGCCCGTGAATCTTGTGATCTTGGCGATGTAGCACATTTGAGTGAAATACCCTCACAAGTGCCAGTGCACTTGTGCTGGCACCGAGCCAATTATCAGCATTAAGCTCCGCCTACGGGTTAAACAAATAGGGCCAGATGGACCTGAGCTCATTTGGCAATATCAAAAAGCTAAGATTATTTAGATCATAATTACATGGATACAAATAAGCAGTCTAATATCAAATCTCCAACATGTGATCTATGTAACACAAATGTGGCTGCCAAACTGGAAATATAAATGGCATCAATATTATTTTTAGTGGAAATAAAGAGAGTATGTTGATGCATGAACAGGTCTACTAAATATGAAGTCTGCAACTGTGTGTCCAGGAGAAAGACTCAAAGGAAAAAGCAAATATGGCTGCCAATTTAAGAACATATGTCACCGAGACATTATGTGTGTTTTGCATTGAGGGGGGACATAAATGCATACATGTGTGCACAATATGATGTCTCTATGATCAATAGTGTGCTCAGAGCAACTGCACACAGACAATGCCGCTGCTGCTAAAATCATTAACGACAATGATGATACTATAGACTCTTTGGCAATTATGCCAAATGAGCCAAAAACTTAGATATTCACTTACACCGTCAACAAAGTAGCTTAGTCGGCGCTGGTGTAAAATGAGTTGTTAATCAACGAGATATACCAGAGAGATCCAGAGACTGTTTGATTAAAATATCAAGAATTTACCAACATACTGCGATCGTGAGTAATTCAATCTTTGGTTTTCGTAGTTCTCTAGTAGATTTATTGATAAAATATAAAGTTTCAGCAGTGTAAAACATTCTCCACTTTTAGCATTCTTTTCGTTTTAGGTTTCTGGATGACGTAAATACATGGGAAATAGATAGCCAATTTCTATGGGGAGCGGCTTTACTAATTTCACCTGCACTTGAAAAGGTATCAATTTTCCTCAAAACTTTACTTCACTCACCTAAGTATTGCCAAGGTACTGTTGCAATATGAATGAGATTATTAATAAAACTGTTAGTTTTTAACTTTTTTATTGATGTGTTATCCTACTGTTACGCGGTGTTTCTCGATTATGAAAATTTGTTTCAGGCTCAGAGGGAAGTTGATGTGTATTTACCCAGCACTAGATGGTATGATTACTACAGTGTGAGTACCGCAATAAACATATTGTTATTACAATATTGTTTCTTCATTTGCCAACACAAGGACTGGAGTGACCAGTTTGTTTCAGAAGTCTTGAATTCTTAGATCTGACAACCTTTTTCCAAGTAGGGAAAAGAAGAGAGTGATGTAGGTCGAGTTGTCACTATGGACACACCTCTGGATAAAATAAACCTACATGTGAGAGGAGGATATATATTACCATGGCAACATCCTGCAAATAACACCAACTTCAGGTATAATAATTCCAAAGTTTTGAACTTATCTTCGTTACAAAAAATCGCAATCGCGTGGACAAGGAACTCGTCTTGTTCGATACCTGTCTCAACCGAAGAAAATCCTAGTAAGATTTTACTGTAATGCTTCACAAAATTTTCATTAGTTTGCAACTTACGATTTTGCATTTCATGTTGAAAAGAAGTTCATGGTATGCTTTTCAGGGAGAACATCTGTGAAACATATTTGTTTTCAGAAATGACCTGCCTTTTCTACTGTATTATTCACTTGCCAGAGAGCCTTATGGCCGCAAATCTTTCAGATTTTCCTCCCGAAATCTATTTGTCTTTCATCACTGTTACCATAACCTCCATCATGCCTTTTGTGATATTGCTAAATTGATTAATGGACTAACATTTGGCTTTTTAATAACAGTCATATCAATAGTACTAAATACCCAAATTAATCAGCAACATAAATAAGGACAGCCTTTAATGTCTTCCCTCTTCTTTATTCAGCCGACAAAACGGAATGGGATTGATTGTTGCATTAGGAGACGAACCAACTCATGAAGCTCATGGAACACTTTTCTGGGATGACGGGGATTCTTACGGTTCGATTCTCTTCACTGTTTGAAAATTTTCCCCTTTCTGTCGATTTAATATTCACACATCAAAATCAAAACGAACTTGAAATTAAGTAAACGGTAAATTAACAAATTTTTTCAGACACCTATGGCAGTGGTCAATATCTACAAGTAGATTTCCACATCACGCAGGTAAAACCGATGTACTGAAACATTACAAGCCATCCATGCGAAATAAGATGCTTTGCACAAAAAGCAATGTGGCTTCTTTTGTTAAAATTCCTGAAGTAAAAAAACAGTGATACGCTGTTCAATTATTTTGTGCTGAGAAATGTAAAAATAATTGTTGTTCCATTGTAGATGAGTGCAGTTTATGAACTAGAGATGTCAGTAGTGCACAGCAATTACACAGAAGCAGACGCACTCGACTTTGAGACCGTTGATGTATTTGGTTTGCCTGATTTACCGTACAACGTAACTGTTGATGGCAATAACTGGTTTATTTATGAATTCAACGAAACAAAACAGGTAAAATGTTACTCATGATTTATCCCTTCTATCACTTGATAAAAGTTTAACATGAATTCTGTGGTGAAAGTAGATAAACACTATGTCCCTTTTGTGTCCCTCTGAACTGTCGCGGTTGTGTTTTGGACAGTGTTATTGTCATTTCTGTTTCTCTCTCTGTGTATTGATATTCGCGCAGTCAGCATGAAAATCTTTACAATCGCACACACATACACCACTGCTAAATTTAGGGCAAATTCAAAAGTAAATCAGAGAGTAATCATAAGAATTGTTTGAATCTAGAAACGTAAATGGTACAGAGTGAAATTTCTATGAGAAGGAGGGTGAAAATGGCTATATTTTGAAACACGGAATTCATTTCATGGTTGCAAAAATGTGGTCTTAAAACACAGGTTTCCTGAAAATGAAAAATGTAGTTCATCATAGGGACCTGAAAACAATATGAACTGATCCTGTGATGTACAAGCGAGCAGCATGATGCCATTTATTGTTTGTCAAATCTAGTCCTAAATGGCAGTTTCTCTCAAATGCGGGGAACTTTTGGACTTCAATTCCTGAAATTTCTATCAGTTTGGAAATGTGCGCAACAAAAGAGAGAATAAAATTATTCCATGCTGTGCTATTGTTTCAAAACTAATAGGAATTTCATCCTCTATCCCTGCTTGGAATAAGAACATTGGGATAACGTTTATCCATAATGTAACTGTATCAATGGCGTTGGTTTATTTTTGTCATTAACTTCTCGTTTCAGGTGCTAACAATATCTCAGTTGGATCTGCAGATTACACAGTCACATAATATAACCTGGAACATACCTTAACATTTTGTTAGTGTATCTTTTTTTAACTTTAAAATTACCCTGTTTATAATCGCTGGAGATGGTGATAAAAGTTTGCTTATGATTAAGGACATTTTCCAATAAATCTGACACATGTGACAATGTATTTGTAATAAGCTTCAGCGAGATGTCTAGTTGAGATGCCCAAAGCTAGACGCCTAATATAATCAAATAAAGTGTCATCACACAAATTTGAGCTCACCCACAGGGCTGCGCCTAAAATCTGTTAAATTCAAATTAAATTTGTTACATATATCCCGGGGCTAAGTTTGCCACAAATAACGGTACTTTTTCTCACGAGAACTTTGTACTTAATCCGAGCCAAGCAAAGCACTGAATTACCGTTGGTAACTTATTCACGACAGCAAGCCGAAATTATAAAATAAAGAATCTTGCTTCTTGTTATTTAATTTCCCTTATTAACTACCTTTTAAGACACAATAACGTTTCACACAGTGTTCGCCCTTAAAAACGTCTGATCACAAAAATGTAGGAGCAAGACTGTCTTTTGAAGACGGGTCCTCTTGAATTTCTCTATCTAATGTTAGTATCAGATAATTGGTTTGCTTTGGAGTTTCTAGTGACATACTATGCCAAGTGAAGTAAGTCAGTTTCATACCGGATTTTCTATCTAATGGGTCGTCGTGTTGGCGTCTGCGATATTACAAACCTTAATTTAACTTCATAAAGTATTTGACCTTTTCAAGCCTGTTTGTATCATATAACTTCATTGTTTTATCTCGATGTGGAAAGAAACAATGCGGTAATGACCGTTAATTACCAATTATGTACACAGATTATCAGCATCATGTTTACTACTGATCAATAGTTTTGCTTTTTGATTAAAACTTTCTAGTTGCATTGAGGGATCATTAAAACCAAAGTATTCTGATGGCGTCTCTTACATCACCCTTACCTCGGCCTTCCTTCGCCACTTGGCCGTTGTTTTGTCCCTATTTGCATATTGTTGTATCTTTTAAATTCAACCCAATTGGATAATAAAGTGACTGATACACTCCTTCCATCTATGTATCGAATCTGTGGCAAGATGGATTCTAACTGGCATATATGGTATCGTGTCCACTGTACCCGATGCATCTTCATGTCTTAAATGTCAAGACAATTTCAATCCCTACTCATGGTGTAAAATAGGATATGCCTAAAACAGGACCCAGATAAAAAATTAAATTGTGACAATTTAGAAAATGAAACGCTTAACTGACGCGAAAAAACCCCACAGACCCCACAGCTGTATTGTTCCAAAATTAACCTTGCTCCTCTTCTCTTGGATCCGCCAACGCAAATAACAGCCTTTCATTGCCTTCATGTGCATGTAAACACAACGTGAAATTTATTGTTACACAAACGGTAGGATTTTCATTTTTGTATGTACAAGTTAAAAGACCTCGGCTGTCATTCAGCAGCTTGAAAGTTTCAACACGGATTGACGAAAGTAAGTTTTCAGTTTCGTTTTCACTGTAACCTGTAGGTGACCCCCGTATACCGTCAATAGTCAGAATGTTAACTAAAACGTAGAAATGTCATACTTAACAATTACCTTTGAACTTTTTACTTCCTTCCATTTCTGCCAAAAGGGATTAGGTTGGAATATTTATCATAAATATCAATTACAATTAAACATCAGCCATTTCATTTATTCATGCCTTGTTAGATCCATTCTTCTGTAAATGTGGCGATTATTACATTATGTATCACTAGACATTAGTCTCCTTTTATTCCATGTGTTTAGCGGTAATTAACAATTGACGTCGACATCAATAAATTACAACACTTTATCCTAAATTCCCTACTTTGTATTTAGAGAATCGAATCCAACCGCACATAAGGCAATCAAATTATTTTATTTGTCTTTTAGGTAGTTACAGAAGAAACCTATTGTATCATCAAATTAATGCTTCTATATCTCTTTTGACAGAGGTATGAATAATAGATTAGCCCATTAGGGGATTTGCGTTTTGTACTGATATGAGCAATTATCTAAAGAAGCTGCCTTCTAATCCAATTTTATAGATACAAGAGATCTGCTATTGATACTGCTTAGTTGCATGTGCTTACAGCCTATTCACAAACTACATCAAACAGATTATCATATTCATGTGTAAACAAAATAAATCTATTTCAGCTTCCCACATCCAGTGTATGATCCAAGTTTTCTTTTTAAGCTCAATTGAATAGTACCTAATGCAACCACAATACATAACAGACCCACGATAGTTATTCTATTATATTTGGCATAAAATTACCTGGAAGATGCGAACCTAATCAAACAAAGCAATTAATTAAATCCTACTGTAAAACAACAAACAACTTATCAATAGGCCTGGAAATGAATAATTGTTCCAAATCATTATCTTTATCATGGCAACCATTGCAGAAAACCTCGAGGTGCACGTGCAAAAGTAATATTATCTTACTGAGAGATATTTTGAAAAAATCAGTTATTATCATTTTATGTTCTTGAAAGTAAAGTTAAAATATTTAGATGTCTTCAGGTGATAACTGAAATCGTCAATGGACCTAGATGATGTTTGATTGCATTCAATACTGTAACCACTACACATTCCTATTTGTTTACTTTTATATTGGTTTACCGAGAAAATTAATAGGCACAAAGCATTTGATTGCCTATGGGTTTAAATAGACTCTTTATTGGCACTTGGTATTATCCCCACAAAAGGTATTAAGTTCAAAACTCATGGAAGCATGAAATATTAGGCAAGGGATAAAGGGAGAAAAATTAGTTGCATTTACTGCTTCATTACACACCGTCATTGATGGGTGATTCACAGAAATGAGGAAATCATTGATATCGACAAGGAAAACTAACCACTTAAAACCATTAAACCATCTGTTATGCCCATTTGTGTTCATCTAATTCAAATTTACTGTTACACATATTGGGCTTTTGTGTGGCATCAAGAGCATATCAATAGCTCCCATTATAATGACTTGAGCTATACTTGTTGGTGATAATGCTGTAATAATGGATTAAAGCTCAATGTAATCTATCTCCCTGTGGGAGATCATTCCTGTCGTAAGTAACTGCTTACAATGCACTTTTCCGAACCTCACAAATGACTAAACACGGTACGCTAGTACCTAATGTGACACAGTTTGTGGTTGGGCCCCAATTGAAAAGACTGACCATAAGGATGTCTTTCAGTCAAGGCCATGATCACCTTCGCAAATGACAACGAGTCTATCGAACGAAACTTCATGACGCTTCACCAAATTTGACACCACATGACACTTTTTGGCAGGAAAAAGTCATGTGACTGCATTGGTGGCCATTTTGTCCTGGTCACATGATGTCATTTTGGTGGGATGACTGGATGGCTTGTTTTTCATGTGAACGACCACATAGTCTTTATCGAATTTCATTCGATAGACAATTAAAACGCCATAAAACAGTAGAAATTACCAAAAGTTAAGTTTGATCTTTAACCTATATTTTGACCCTTGACCAAAACAGATTCAAACATTATAACAATGGAGATAGCAGGCAAAGTGACAATTGACCTACAAAAGACATTGACACTCAATGTGAGATTAACAGATAGCAGCAAAAGGGAACTTTTATTTCTGTGACTTTGGACATGACCCAATGACTTTGACGTTCAAACTCGACGTTGATTCATGAAGGTGTGTCGGCGCACCAAAAATACGCATCTAGGTCAGGCCAAATCAATTTACAAGTTTGCTCATTGTGTGCGTTCTGTAGTTTCAAAATTAACAAGATTTACTTTCTCTGCTGTTCAAAAGAACACGATACTTTAAGCATATCACCTGGTGTACTCAGTGTACTCCTGGCTTATCGGGTGAAATTCTAAAATGGAGAGTTTTCGCCTTTTTATACATTCAAAATGGCGTGGATAACTGAAGCTAGTAAATAAAATTCAATTTCATAGACAACAGATATAGGTTGATACCTTTACATGAATTACTTAGGCAACAATAAAAAATGTGACTGATGCTCAGGATTTAATTTATATGTCGCTTCTAATTAGGCTTGTTTCGATGCACTCAAATGTCATAAACTTTTGATGCAAATCGTAGAAAACGAATAATACACTGCAGAACAATAGACTCTCCTGCTGTGCTGCTATGTTTTTAAGTTGGACTTAATCATGAGTATAATATTGAATTCAATTCAAATAATAAAATTTAAGAAAAAAATTAGTTTACATTATTAGCAATTGGGTTGTAAATTAGAAGAGAGCTCAAATGTGAACTGATGTTACATGTGTTTCAATGGAATAAAAACCGATTGCAATACATCTGTCTCTATCCCGTAAAGCTGTGGTTTTGCGAATGTAAATTAACAATACCCTTGTAATACTCGCAATGCAACTGACTTGACGAAACAAAGTAAAAAATCACTTAGCATCTGTTCTGAATGACTACACTCCTATGTTGCTTGATGCACGTAGCACAGGTTCTCCAAGGGAATGCCTGCATTTTTATCAAAGCATTTTCACTTTTAACATAACTATATTTACTTTCCACAAATTTCCTTTCTGCATGTACACGCGGAAACAGAATGTTCCTACGTTTTAATGATGTTATGACTCAACCGCTCTTCTGTGAGAGTTTACATTTGAGCATCAAATGAATTTGAAAGATCAACAGTTTATCTTAAGGTACTGGAAGAATGGCTTTTCATCGAGCACGTCTTAACACCTTCATAGCTGTTTAGGGACATTTGGGGTTGAACACCCGAACTTTTTGTCAAAGTTCCACAACATAGGTATGTTTTGGATACATAGATTTAATATGATGTAAAGACATGATTTGGACAATTATACTAATTGCTGAATTTAGTATGTTATCTAAGTAAATGGGTGCAAATCCCAATGTACACTTTTAGGGTCCAGGGTAATTTCAGTGCACTTATGCGGGTGGCATGAGTGCAAATTTATATCCTCATATGTAGAGGCACGATAAATAAGGGCTTTTATATAAAAGCCATTAATACCAACCTTCAAATAACGAACTATGATTCTCAAATTGCCCAGTGCCAACATTCTTGCCGTTGATGTCGAAAACAAAAGAAATGTGGGTTAAAGGTCTTGAAATAACAGTCAGATGTTTCAGTGATTATCTTTGTTTCATGTTATTTCTCCACCAGATGGCAACAACATCTTTTCAAAATCCATTTCACTTCTCATTTGTATTACCTCAAAAGTAAACAATGAATTTCAAAGACACTCTTAGACTCATTATTTAATGATGACTTAAGTGTGTTTTGCAAACAGGATCTCTCGTGTTATGAAGCTAATGTCACATATGAACTTTTGTTTAAGGATTTTAATTTATTTAATCAGGGTTTAATTATATGAAATAATTTCAACTCCTAACGAGATTACTTTGCATGACGTTGTTGTCATCTACACACTGCTATGAGCTAATTAAGAATTCTAATTAGGCAAAAACTATTCGCTACCTACAGCTGTCTAAACTTTCAACAAATGCAACAAATTTCTTTCAAAACATCTCAAAGACAAAACTTTTTAAAATCGTATTGTTGACACGAACCGTAAAACAGTCATTTTCGGCCGGAAAAAGCTGGTTAAAACAAGCAAGGAATGTAACATGCTAAACACGCGCAAAGCATTTAAGGCTATTTACTCAAACTAAATGTATCTACACAATTCTCAACAATGTTTCCACTTTTCTATGGAGTTTTCTTCTCAATTGAGCACCCTCTGAATCTAGATAACAAAGTCCAGTCGTTTGTGATTTGGATAGTGTCCCGAACCTTTTGTGTGGGGTTGTGAAGGGTTATACCTTAAGGTCGTGTGTCATAGCCAATTACTGCCACAACATTGTGTAACCATAAACTTTTTCTTTGTGCTTTGTGTATTGATATATTTGTCAGAATAAGTCTTTTGAAAAAAATATGCGTTTTATTCAATACAAATGGTTCTTTTCATACTCATCAATACCATAAAGCATGGATTTGTGTGTATTTTGGAATAATGGGACACAATAAGTTTAGGGTGATAATTAACTACTTTAAGTTGAGTGTAGGTACCAGGAGTATTTTTTCACTAAGAGAGTAGTCCCAGAGCTTTTTTTTAAGCTTTCCTTTGCCTTGACTTATCTATTGTCTAAGCATTCGGATGGAAGATAAGACGCATGAGAGTACATCTTTAAGATGAAATTCAATTTCAGTACAATCATTTCAAAATTCAACTCTTTCAGACATGTACATTTTCCGGGACAATTCCAATAAGATTCCACAAATTTCTCATCCTTCATCATACACAAGAATGCTGACCCATTAAAACAGATTGTATGGTAATCTTAGGCCATCACAAGGGTGCCGGTGATGGATGCCCTCAGACAATTGACTTCCTGCGACAAGTTATTTCCCTCATTACACCGTATCTAGTCTTATTTAAAACACGATAAATAAGGGTTTTATTTAGATGTGACTGTCAGATAGACAGGGTGAAACATCTTATCTCCGACTGGAACATGTCAAAGGCCATAGGGTTGAATTGAAAATTTTAAATTTACATCAAGATTCAAAGCATCAGTAATTCATAATTAGCCCAATGTAGGGTGCTGTTTCTAAGTGTTTTACAGAAATGGGTGTTACAAATAATCTTGCAATTTCGCATTGAAACCCTAGAGAATGGGTATAATGAATAATTTGTTACGTATGTCCGCTTGAAAGTGATCCTACAATATATAAGAAGGCCAGTTGCAACGTTTCTAGCAACTCATGATTTTTCCCATCACTGAACAACATTCACTTGTTGACGAAAATGAAAGCACTGTTTGAGTTTCCTTTTCTTTAACAACAGAGAATGTATTATTTGTTTTGAAACGAAAGCACTCCACTCTGTACTTTTTGTTGTTTCTTCTAGTATCAAAATTGAGAAACAAATCCTGAGCTGGTGAGCACAAATTTACCTATTGCCTGATCACCCCATGTCAAAGTTCTGTTCCATAATAATTCCTGAAGTGAAAGCGTCAGTTGTCACTGCCAAGTATGGTTATTGTGCAAATGTTAATGTTTGGTTGTCACTAACTTCCTGGCGATATATCTTTCTTTAGCGTCATTTCCTCGAACAATTTACAAATCAAACCGTGACAAATACTGTCTTGTTTAGATCTGCCTCTTCGATACCCGAGCCGTTTACCTTATCTTAAAAACCCTAAAATTGCAAAAATACATGGATTGGGCTACCAACACTGACATTCAGATGTACTTTTAGACTCGGTTACGGATGTGTGTAATGTAACCATACGGGTTTAACTGTGACTTTTGACATTGCCTATGTATTTAAGTAATCTGATTATATTTATCGTCTAATGTTAAGCTAAATTTTGATAAATTTTCCCACGTTTAAACACAGTAAACATACTTGTGTATATATTTTGGTTGCAATTCAATCCACCTTTCCATTCATGGAAGAAGTGAGAAATATTCTGGAATTGGTCAACGAGGACTGAAATCTTGTGAAAACTCAAGAGTGAGTGCTCGGAATGCTGTCAAATTTAGCTCAGGATTTGTATTTAATTTTGCGAACAATAGATGTGTCATGCAGTGTAAAATGTTATTGTTCGCAAACTGCAGAGCCCTGAAAAACTTCTTCCTCAGAAGTATGTTGTGGTAAAATGCCTTGTCTTGTATGGTAGAAAGTAAATAGCGGTTTAAATGTAGACATATTTGCACCTTGCAGGTTACCATATATTAACAATAAGTTTTCTTCCAAAATGCACTCTGTAGAAAAAAACTCAGCTGTGATGCAACTTGATCTTCTTGAATAACAAGGAGACTATTACCAGTTTACCCCATTTCCTAATTTGTTCCATTGATAAAAATCTGCGCATTTTACAATTTTCCATAAGATTTCCATCTTAACCCACTTGTGAAGACCCAATTAAAGCGCTCTGTAAGCTTTTATCTGTCCATAAACAAAGCCTGTTCCATCAATTACTGTTCTGAGGGAAGAAAAGGATGGAAAATCAATCCATCAGGATGCGCTTCTCACTACGTGTACAGAGAGGGACCTTGGTAGTAAAAAAACACACTATTGTCAAACCCAGGGGCATTTACGTGGAAAATTATTGAATATTCCTTTACAAATAACACCCCGTTAACATTGCTAATTTTCAGCATGAATTAATTCTTATTGAGCTTATCTGATGGGCAATTAAATGCCATAAAACTAGCACTTTGTGGGCTCTATTAGTAGTTAGAAGTTTCTTGTAAATGCTTGTCTGCACAGATCTGCTGTGAAATAAGAAGATATTGAGCTGGGCTGCTGATGTAAATGTCTATTTCCACTTATAGGTATAAGTTTCTTCATTATTTACACCATGAGCCCCAATACCAATGGTAAATGTGATAATCCAATAAAGTAACAAGTATTAATAATATAGTTTGGTTAATGCTTCCCACCATGGCGCCAACTAAGGGCATCCGGAAATGACGTGATACATGCAGTGCATGTGTAACGTCATTTACTAGCCGTATAAAACAAAGCGTGCATGGGCAGTGCATCCAGAAGGAATTCAGTAGTCAGAGGGATCACATCAATGTACATCTATTTCTAGTTGCCTCAG
>JBCAUI010398510.1:0-14420 GCA_038406195.1 Haplosyllis anthogorgicola | reverse complement strand
TTTAAACCTTTACAGCCTACAGATCATTAGGATAAAGTCTCTACTTGATAAAAATCAATGCACCTGATTTAGTTGATCATGACTGATGTATAATGACCTCTTGTGCTGTTGTGTAATAACTCCAGATGCCAGATTTGTTGTATTCTGAAAATGAAAGACAAAAGAGAATATCTGACACCCTTCAGTACATAAAAGTTCTTGAATATGAACTTGAAGCAAAATTGAAAACACTAAAAGTTCCTGTAGCCCTGCAAAACAGAAATGTTACATTGTAGGGGGGGGGGTGGATCTGTACTTTACACTGAGTGACCTTCCAATTTGTGTAGGGGTGTGTGTGTGTGGGGGGGTCCATCTGCAGATAGACCTGTCTGCACCTGGGGGGGGGGGGCTGTACTCCCAGTTTTGACTCAATAGCAAAACTACCTTGCCGTTCACAGTAGTCTATCAACGCAAAGCGTGATAGACTAACAATCCAACAATAATAATGATTCACTGTTTTTAGTGTTATGGTACGGTGACACAATAAGGAAATATTGAAAAGATCAATAATTTGCAAAACTAAGTGCAGACACTTTGGCGAAATTTGTACTTTCGCTGATATAAACATCGGTCTACTAATGATAACATCAATCCAATAACAGCCTTTTAAGCGCTTCCTTTGAAAATGAACGTCAATAGCTTATTACAGTCAGTTAATAATTCAAATTACAGATAAATGACAGATGTTTATCTAACTGAGTAATTCCTGTGCAACAACAGGTTGTTGGATCAATTTGACAATTACAGTGATTGTTTAATTCCGGAGGCCTGCCACACTACCAAGTACACGACCCGACCCAACCCTGACCACAAACAAAACAACATTGTTAATCTTTTACAAACCTTTTCCGTATTTAAATATCCAACTAAGTATTTCAAATGTCACTGTATCTCGTACAATGAGGTAGACAGGCAAAAAAGGAAATAGGGAAAAACGTGGGGTATTTTATACATATATGTAACAGACATCTAAAAGTGTATATTTTATTCTGTGTTTTTTATTTCAGTTAATAAATTGCTCCCACAGCTTTCTTTGTACATAAAAACTCAATGCATGGGAATAATATTAAGTGATTGTTATCAGAGAAAATTTATTGGTCTTTGTATGGCAATATAACGTAGTATTTGACGATACTTTTAAACTGGTTTAGGTTGTTTTTTAAGATACAGGAAGCATCGTACCCAAGAGAAGAGATGTCATTGTATCTGATGTAATCAAGTACGCAGACAAAGTAGAAAACGTAGCTAACAGACATCTAGAAGGACATTTTTTGCTGCCTTTTTTGTTCTCTGGGATTTTTTTGAACAAAATTCTGTTTTAAAAGAACGTGGTAGTAATCTTAATAATATTGAGCTTAATGCAAGTTTAGAAATACAAACGTTGTACCAAGAAAAAATATTCTCCTTCAACGTTTTCTCCTTGAATGTTTTAATGCACAATTTTTATCTTTCCTATGGACAATGTAGCTTATGGGCTTATTACAAAAAGACATTAAAAATGCGTTAACAACATTCCCCAGGGTAGGATCACCACTCACCAAGAAGAAATATTGGGTCCATTGTAAGGCGTCCACACCTAATGTTAGTTGCGCAAGGAAAATTAACGTCATAAAGAAATCATATCTTACAAGGGCTATTTACAAGATTAGCAAAGACCTGTGAGGGCAATAGCCACAAATGTGAAGACATCAGACAATTATTAAAGGCTCTCCTGTGGCAAGACCTGTAACCTAATTTCAGATGATTTAATTACAAACAGTGCCTGAAAATCTAGGAATCTACTTGTGGTGTTTTAGATTTGAGAAATCTAGAGCAGGACTAATCTTAAGTGTAACTAGAATTTGTCACACTCTTGTGCAGAACGTAAAAACCTTAAATGGTATTTTGCAATGCAGATTGCGCCAATGTTGCCTCAAAGTTGATGCAATAGTGTCAATGCTCAATCTGTCTGACTACGAAATTCCACATTGTTTTGTACTTTAAACGGTATTCTTTTGAACAAGAATAAATTCGGACCTGTATACATACATGGATACCTGTAGTTTTAATAAAAAAAATCGTATGCTATCTATTTGTTCTTTCCACTACTTCGTACGACTAAACGAAACATTAAACTTTTTGTATCGCCCATAACATCTCAATCGCCATGTCCCATCTTAAAGATTATTTAAATATTTTATCAAGTGTTTATATTAGTGTTCGTAACTGTCAGTTTTCACAGTTAACTAGTTAGTTGCAAGTTTCACAGTTAACTAACTAGTTGCAACAGTTATTTTTATGGTATTTCATGTCAGACTACAGACTAAATTATTATTTTATTACCCTAAGACACTAAGCACTGTGTCAACATCATATATATTAAAACCATGTATCAATTACACCCCAATTTAATTAATAGTTATACAAGCAACCACATGGTAATGAGCTTATCATAATAAAACATCTTTATTTACATAACACTCAAAAGACAGTGGAGAAATTAAGCATGTTGTACTTCAAAAGCATGAAACCACAAACAACTGATAAGTTTACAATTAACTGGATTTAGTTATTAATTTTCACACCTAGTTATTTAGAAAATTAAAGAAATAACTAGTTAACTAGTTACTCTAACTGCAGTTACGATCACTAGTTTATATAACAATATTTCAACAAGCCTACTTTTAGGCATGACAGGTAAACATCTATAGTAACAATGCTATTGTTTATTAGTACACTTCTCGGTCGGTCGACAGCTGAAGCATTAAGAGGACAAACTTCCTACCATCAATTATATATCGCTAATTTTTAACCATTAAACAAAATCGCTGTTATCACAAATGTTAACCTGCTGTCCCTAAAAATGAACTCACTGAAATATTGTTGTGCAAAGACCGGCTAAAATATATAAATAATATTTTAGTTGGGACATGCCTGATGTGTGTAGTGGTGCCAATAGCTTAGTGAAGGCTGGAAGATAATGTTGTGTGGGATATTGTGTAACATTGAGATCATGGAAAATTATATCAGCTATTGTCCTTATTTCAATATCTTGAAAAAAGTAAAAAATGAAAATTTTAAAAATCTGAAAAGGACTGAAATATAATCTTCCCACTGGCGGAATATTTCAAGAAGACTTCGTAATTGGCTGTTCTTAAGTTTGATTCTTTAATACAAAAAAGTGGTCGTTCTTTCAAAGAAATTATTCATCCAGAAATATAACTTTAGTAAATATCTATAATAACAAGATCGCGTAAATATGGCCAAAGTGAAAGTCTACTTTTGTTAATGTATTTATACAATGTAAAAATTCTAGACATGAGAAAACGTGAGCTGCCACAAATGCCACAAAACATAAAAATAAATTTAGTTTCGCAAAAAAAGTAATTTAACTCTATTGAAAAGCTGTATGTGTTTAATTAGCTTTTGGTAACAATACGGACAGTTACAATAGCAGATCTTTTTTCGGCGACCAGACTCGCTTTTCGGTTTTGTATTTCACTGTTGTTAACACTTCATCTCAAAACTTTTACTCAGAAAACTTCACGTTTTTTTGCAATCCACGTACAAAGTTTATCTGAGCATCAGACAACAATAACAGTATCTATCACGTAATTATACAAAAATACTGGTCTTACTCTATTCATATGGTAGTAACTTCAGAGATACTTTTAATCATTTCCAAAAAATTAAAAAGTTAAAACGCAATAGACTTTTACTTCTACATTATTGGCTCTCGAAAAACTCAGGTGTTTTATGATGCTTCAACAGTTGCTCTATTATAGCTGAACGCACATAAATAAATATCAATATCATAGGCAAAAGGCAGTTTAATTAAATTGGTAACTTACGGATGCGAAGGGGAGAATCAAGAAACCTTAAAATCTTCATTACATCTGCTACCCTTTGTTACTTAGGTGGCTTCATAGCAACTCGGCAAAGATAATTAATTTGTCAACATAGAGTCTGAACACTATCTACCCTTTGTAGGTAGAGGATGAAATGTTTATTAAATTTCGCATTCACAAAGCTGGGAATTTTTACGCATGGATTAAAAGAAAGTTTGTTATATTAAGTAGAAATGACATAATTTCTTCTTTGAAGTTGGTGAAACGAGCTAAATGAATTTCACAAGTGGCTTGATACCTTCAAGGTTGAACCAAGGTGGAGGCACTCTTGTTACTGTCATTATTAGATGAATAGCCCACTAACGATACCTGGCCGACCAACGCATTTCACACAATTGTGTGTCACCATTTGCCCTAGAGCACATGATGTAATATTAGTCTACTTTGTTCGTATTGTCACTATTCCATGAATTGGAGGAAACCTTTCGTATGCAATCTGCTCAACAATATAATTTCTACTGTCGTTTGTTGGTATGTTAACAACAATCTATTCTGAAACAATAGCATCTCACTCTGTGTCTTACACTCGTCAACTGCACAGCGTGGAATACTTATCTTCTCATACGTTCTGCAGCAAATCGAAATTTATGACTTGTTCCATTGTTGTTCTTGTTAAACCCTGCCTCTACTGGGTCTCCACCTAGCGGTCCACCATGTTGCAAATTAGACTTGATACTAGTCCTAACGATTCCAGTAATCAGGAAAACTGTTGGTGTCATTCGCCGGAGACCTGCGAGAATCAGAGAGATACTCTCGCAGGTGACCCACCTCGCCATGTTTATCATGATGTTATGATAAACATGGCAGCCGTTTTT
Source organism: Haplosyllis anthogorgicola (assembly GCA_038406195.1). NCBI lineage: Eukaryota > Metazoa > Annelida > Polychaeta > Phyllodocida > Syllidae > Haplosyllis > Haplosyllis anthogorgicola. Next base: position 9,679 of record JBCAUI010398510.1, on the reverse strand, counting down.
CTCACCACGAGTCCTGCAGAGAATATGAAAATCTTAAATATTGCAATTTAAGCTTTCTTTATTTCAACAAGTAGTGTACCAGTTCTAGATTTGTATTTGTTACACAAACTGTATGCTAATCTTAATAATGAAGAAAACATTATATTTTTAACATTTAAGACTTCATATTTGCCGCGGACCTACAAAACTGTGTATCAAAAAAATGTGTAGGTGTCAAAATGGTGACGTGGGTGTCCTGCCTGGTAACCAGTAATGAAGCCATAGCGAAATGAATGTCCAGGCAGGTCTCCAGCCAATTGGTGTGTTCAATGCCTTTAAGAAAATATTATCCTTACAATCGTCCTTCCAAAGGACTGAAAGATGGCACTAGGTACTACCTTGGGTCGTTAATAAAATATAATAGCAGCTATATTCCCGCTACGTATCACTCAACATCAGTGACCTCTGCAATTCGAATGACTATAATATTAATGTACACGTCAGAAATGTTTCAGCTTGATGAGATAATGTAGTAAAGAACGTAATTATAATGGTGAAGTATTGTTCCATCATGCCGGTATAATGTACCTTATTATTGCAAATATGTAGCTTCAATCTGAGCATATTTATTGCCAGTGTTTTAAATGGAAGTACTGGATGATCTTCCATTTCAGAGATAATGCAAATATCCATTGCTATTATCTGTCATGTCCTCTTTCATACAAGCGAAGAGAAGAGAAGTTTTAAGGATTCACGTCCAACAGGTTTATCATCTGTTTGACAAAGTCAAACATCAATTCTAAAGTGATCGTAACATTTATCATTGCTACATATTGCTTCGTGTTACATAAAACGAAAAAGCAGATCGTTAGGGAACCTTATAAAGGCCCATCGACTGCAAATTTTCGTATGATATGAATGCTGTTTTATAATGGCACCGAGCTATTCTCCGATGGAATAACTTCACGACAGATGGAACAACAACAGACTAGTAGTGACATCTTCCTTCTTTCATCGAAAGAACATCTTGATGTTACATTGTGATGGTTACTATATTTGAAACAAAACAAAAAAAAAAACGTAGAAAAGATTAATTAATTTGACATATAGCAAGAAACTATTGCTAGAAAAACGTCACATGCTTTTATGTTGTATTTCCCTTCTATTTCTTTTGCTGTTGTGAAGGCTTTTGACTTTCCCGTGGATATTGTACAATTTACAAACACGAGCATTTACCTCCTTAATAATGAGCATTTACCTCCTTAATAATTTCTTGAACGTTCACATTTGTCTCAAGACAAGTTTAAGATAGATATTTATAGATAGATAGATAGATAGATAGATATTTATTTGTGCCACTTTCCATATACATGTAACGACATATCGTATTGTACTTGTAAGTTTGATTATCACATTTTGGTGGCCTTGGTGTCGGTTAAATCATAGATTGTTCCGAAAGCTCGGATACCGACACCTCATACAATATCTTAATTATTGTTTCTTTCTATTAAACTAATAACAACACAAAATAGAAATAAGGTAAATTAGGTGGTCTGTAAGATTTAAAAGTTCAGGTGTACTTTGTACAGAATGGTCGCTACTTTTTATAATACATAATGATGTGACATGTATAATATTTCGGTTATACCATCAAATTCTGACAAGCCATGCTGGATTGCGTGTTGAGGTTTTTATTATTTTTACGATGTTATGACAATTTGTCTGGCAGATGCAGTTGCTTTTTTTTTTTTAAATTCGTTATGCCATACAATATGTCCAGACAATTTTTATATATATACATGTATAGCCTTATCGGAAGTATACGGTTTTAGCAATCCAACATAGTTTGTTTAAGTAGTTGTGAACAAACAATCATTCCAGATGTAAAACAGTTTTTCAATAAAGTCTTTAGAAGAAACTCTTTTGCTTGAATAATAAAATGATCCGTTGTTTTTTCATTTTAAAACCAAATTAAGTAAACTAGACTTAATGTTATGCCAGCAAATTCTGTTCTCAGAACTCATCTTCATTAGTTGGCACCGCCTGACATGTTAAATGATGACACTTAAGTTGCTGCATGTGATGAAACTTTGTTCCCCAGAGGTTGCATCTTATTTTGGGGGTTTGATGTACACGCATATGTATGCGAAGGTTTCTTTTGCTGTACGACCAGTAGACTATTGCCATTTACAAAGCAATTTAATTATGACTTTATTTGACCATATTGATAACACAATGTCTGTGCGAAATTTATATTGTATTATATTATATTACGAAGGACAATGTTATTGATAGAACACATAATTGGAATTAAGTCTTAATGGACATGTTCCTGATAGTTGTTTGCAATCTGTATTGATAAATTAAAAGCCGATGCCTCAATACATTGCCATTAGAAAATCGAATCTAATAGTCTAATGGTCCTTTGCGGTCAAATGTTTATTATCAAAAAGAATACCTAGAATCTACGTTTAAAAGATTCACCAGACTACAAGACCATGGTCTAAATAACATAAGATTAACCTGATATTTAGACCATGGCCTAAAACATTAATTCTAAGGCCACAGATACCTGGACATAAGATGTGTAGTAAAAGTCTATTTTAAACACTACATATTACATCTTATTTAATTTTTTTTTATTTCATGATAGCAGTGTTGCTCTTAAAGTCAAGTTCATTGTCAGAAACTTTAAATTGACTGACCCATGTACATTCTGTTAATTCACATTAACAAGACCATTTCTACACTTACAACACCATCGTCTTTTGTTTTGTGCCAATTTTTCTTGACCGAAAAAGGTAATTCACATTTATAGGACCTTCTCCAACATAGACTTCCGCTACATTATTGAAACGATTGAAGTTTTGTAATATATTGTCCACAAAATAATATGGCAGGTATCTTATCTTTTACAGTCCAATGACATGAAGTTGTATCAGGCAGGTAACACCAAAACACCACTCGAAGGTTTTTTGTTACAGCTGCCATGCTCTTTGTTACTTAGATGGATTCATTGTATTTCTTTAGAGGTAATTGAATTGTTAACAATAACGGTGAACAAGATAAATGCGAGCTCGTTTGAAACAAATGTATCAAAATGCTCAAGTAGGAATAGACTAAAAAGAAAAGTGCGGCAATTTGAATGGTGTTGTCCAGTATTTTATACCGATGCAATTTGATTACGTAAAACTGGTATTCATCATACAAGAATATCTGAGACATCATGTAGAAACGCTTTGTAAATAATGATGTTACGATCGATATCTTGTCCAGAATTTTTTTATTTTACTTTTCAACGGAACTTTATCAACGCAGTAAACTTTATTTAGCCGGTGTCAACAAATTCCACTGCATCAAGAAGCATTTCTTGATTTCTGAAAAAATATTTTTCTCTGCGAGATGTAAACTTTCAGTCGCTCAAAATGTCTGCCTTGATCTGCTTGTAAGCTTACCCGATCTATATGGTGTGAATTAATATTATGGTCATCTGTCATCTCGGGGTCAGTTCCAATAAATGATATGGCGAAGGAGTACAAATGTTATTACATTGGATAATCACTGTAAATGACAGGGATATAAATGAAGAACGAAGGTAAATTGACTTGTGCTGAAGGATTCATAATTGGAAACGGAAGACATGTAAATTTGTTTATCCCCCCTGCAGATATCTGGTAAATATGCGTAGATAATTCAATTGCACAAGTATGTATTCAGATGTCTAATTATTTTTCGATTTTCCGGAGTCCAAGTAGCACTGTAAATATTTTTGTAAGAAAATGTACTTTTTATTGATGCCAGATCATTGCGCACAAAACGTCTTTACGTGGAACAAATTGTGACAATAACACAGTTTCTTTATGTGAAAACTCAGGGCAATGATAACAGAAAATTGATCGACTACATCGTACCTTTACTATCTTGCCCTCAGCAAGAATGCGTTACCATTTTAAATTCCTGTGAATTTAACAGCCGTCGCAGGAATCAAGGCAAGAGGTTAAATAATGGAGCCAATAGTAACACCCACTGAAAAGTTGGTTACAACGTTCCTGATCACACGATTTGACACTTACACTTACGAAAGTGGGAAACAAATACAAACTTAATCAAGGTAGTGGCTATTACGGTAATAAATATATGCTATTTAAATAAGGTTTAGTTGTCTGTTTCATATCTGTATCACATCTTTCGAGATAGCAATATATCAGTTTTATCGCTATCTCCAAAGATGTGATATAGATATAAATAGAACAACTAAACCATATCTTAATAAAGGAAATTAATAACTAAGAGCAACATACCTCAAATGTCAATGCAATACTTTAAGAGAAATTAATAAATACCTGTGGTATTAAAACTTTTGATTGGGTCCGTTTCACTGCTATGTTAATACTGTAAACCGGATTTGATTATGAAACTAACCACACACAAAACACTGATTTTTGTAGTAGTTATTAAAAGGGAATCCTCACCAATAATAAAGAATTTGGGTAATTGCGACCGTTTGGCACTGCAATAAATTACCTGTCTCTCTTCATTTCCCTTATTGAGTGGTAACATTTCTGTGAAATTGTAATATAAATTGCGAGATAACTTAAAGTGACGGAGGGCAATGACAACAGAATGTCGTTGGCCTTGTCTAGCGGTGACTTTTGTTAGCGTAACAACCTGCCCTCTTTACCGCCGAATAACCAAGCGAAGTCTCCCGTCAATCTAGCACGTTAATCCGGGGACTTACAGCTAGTCTATTCTGTTTACCTGTAGCCTTGGTTACCACATCAGTATAAAGGTCAACTGGCAGTATAAAGGTCAACCCAGCCAGTAAGCAGCCAGTGCTGCCAGGAACACACAACAACGCACATGCATATGTACATACGTTCAGCACTCAATAAAACAGTCTAAGGCAATACCGCTCGTGTCATATTATTTCACATTTAGACACCAAATAATGAAATAATATTGTTTGTTGTACAACCAGATAATGTAATGTCCATTTCAAATGTTTTAATCAATGCACACTGTTAGAAATTGGTCTTTTGCCCATGTCACCAGACGAGGCATTTATTTGGAACATCCTTTGTTAACAACTGCTTGTCACCTGGTCCTGTGAATTTGCTGAACCATACGATCAAGGTAAAAATTAGACTAAGAAAAGGAACCGTGTGTATTTAGTCTAACGCATACCTGTTCTTGTGAGGCAGTTGTGGCAGTACCAATCGTAGATGTCTGTGCAGATGGCAGGTCCATATTCAATTCCAAGCTAAACATAGTGAAAACATTTTTTTTTTAAATTTCGTATCTTTACACATTAATTTTTTATTTAAATGCATTTTGTTCTCTTTTTAACTGCGGTAAAACATCCGTTTAGGGACATTCTTCTTTTTAAGGATAAAGGCTTGGACTTGAAAGGTGTCCTTAAAACGCAGGTTCTACAGTACTTTTTTCCCTTAAAGTGACGTATAAGTTTCACTTACCCAGCTTCATCCGCTACTTGCTGCATGAGTGAATCGACCTCACCCTGTGGTGTAGATAACGTGGAGGAATCCTGCATAGCACCTTCCATAACCTGTGTCTGTACATCGAGGTTCTCGAACTGAGTCTCGAATCGATCCATTAATGTTTGTACCTGTGACAATGAAAAACACCACAAATGTAAGGCATGCAAAGTCTTAATTGTTGAAGCCCTGTTTCATTTACTGAGTTGCCACCTTTCAGTCGGTACACATTCCCTGACGTTTCCCTGACCTTGATCAAAATCTCAAAATTCCCTGACTGAGAACCAAATTCCTGACCGGTGGCAACCCTGATTTAAATGCAGCACAACCAGTCTTGATCGGCTGCTGTTTTGAGCAGTATTTTGCCCTTTAAAACAATTTTATCACAACATGAATTCGCTATATTCATGTTTATTTTACCTGTCTTGTGAAGTTTCTGTCTTTTATGGCATTCTATTCATCACAAAGTACGGTCCCGTTTAAAATGATTACAATATAACTCGTGTGTTCCAGCTTAATGAACCTTCATTATTTCCCAAGAAGCATTTTGGTGCAAATGTAAAAAGTGAAAGTTTCTAACCTTCTGCAAATCCATGGACTTAGCTGCAGCTTCCATTGACTTTACTACACCTGACATATTTTTGGTAACCTGAAACAGATTGATAAAACATTTGTTTAAGCCCAAGATTACATTTTGGATCTATCATAAACTTTAAACTTTGTGGTGTGCAGAGAATCTTAAAGACCTTCATTTTCATTGAAATTGTTCATACTAACCTTATTCATAGTGCATGCTGTTTGTACCCTAGATGCTACTGCATCTATTCTTGTGCTCATTCTATGATAATTTAAACTTTCGTTCTTCTTTCTAATTGCATTCTCGGCATGAATTTTGGCAGCTTCCATCTTACCCTGTGCAATTGCCTACAAGCAGAAATAGTGTATTTAAACTAGCAGTTCTTCCTTTATATTCAATCTGAAACACTACTATTGACATACAACTATTTTCACTAAATAACAGTTTGCTGGTACCTTCTTTAACTTGTTCTTTTCTTCTTTCTCTGCCTTTTCACATTTCTTTGACTCTCGAAGCATTTCTTTTGAAGCAAACTTCAAGTTGAACAACATATCTAAAATGTTACGGGGTATGAAATCACATGTAAATCGAAACATATCCATCATGTATTGACATTTTTTAAAATATTGTTCGTCCTTCAAATCCACACGTATATTTAACCATTTGATTGTGAACACCTGTATATTTTAAAAGTTTCTGACCTCATTTGGCATCTTCATATTATATTATTATCACTATCATAATTGATCACAGTAAAAAAAACCCCAATGTATGTAATCGATGACACATAAAATTTGGAAAATAATACATGTACATGTCGTTGTGAAATTATAAACAAATATTTTTACGGAATGTGCAGAATCCGTGCATGTATTAAAGATATTAAATCTCTACTAACAACCATGGAAATGGACTAAACCTTTGTTTATCTACAGGACTGTTGTAACTTATCTTCATACAATAAGATGAAAGAAGATTTTAAACACAAACACCAATCATATAGACATGACAGCACACACCCCAGCCTTTTTACAAGTTGGGGAGCACTATGGAAACCTCTTGCTATATCGGAACATGGCAGCTGCAAATCACATCTTTAACAACTACCACAGTGTGTCTCAGACAGTCACCAATCCAAGTATTAACCATGCTCACAGTTGTTTAACTTTAGTGATCGGACCACGTGCGGTCACACCTTGCAAACGAAACTCCTCAACTCTACTGTTACTGCAAATCATGATGTGCAAAAAAAGGAAACCTGACCCAACCTTATATTACTAGGGAAAAGCATGCACAGCGGGCATCAGGAAAGACAACCATGATTATACCGGCTCTTTAATTTTTGTACCAAATGCATGAAAATATGGGCGATCACAAACTTGAGCTACATGCACTATCCACCGTGTGGGTAATACTCCAGTAAAAAGATGTGATAGGAGGGCATCGACTGACAGTTCGATAGTCAAGGTCGGTTAACAATGTGTGCAATCAACGGTCCTCTTGCACAAAGAAGCTGTAGGACCACTGCGACACTGGACTCACATTTTCCACTCAAGGATTTGATTACAAATCACACGGATCTGAGAGAGTAACACCATAATATGGTGAATACACCACACGTCGAGCGAGTCTGTCAACTTACCTTCCATTTTAGGCATCTTGGCAGTGTTTTTCTTTATTTCTAACCACACACTGAAACTTTTCACCACCTTTAAGGGCGTAAAATCTGGAGAAATTGAATCGTGATTATGACTATGAGTCTTTTTCCTTGTGATGTTTACAATGATGACGTCATCGAAAATTGTGCACATTTAGCATATTTTTGGGATATTAATTGATAAATATTTCAAAAGATAAATATTTTTGCCTCCAAAAATTGTCTGAAAACTGCTAGACTGGTAGTATATTGTCATATAACTGAAGTAACATAAAAGTTTCACGATGCTGCATATTTTTACCCAGGGTTTCAAAACAATATGGCAGCCCCCTTGAAGACTGCGAATTTGAGTGAAAGCAAGAAAGAATTCGCAAAATCTAGGAAAAAACGAAAGAATAAGTCAACAGAAGTTGACCCAAATGGCAAAGGAAGCCCAACGAAAAAATTTAAATGGTCGGATTATAGTGTTGCAGAATTTAAGTTGGAAATTAAAGACCCAAACTTAACGTTTCAAGGTACACGTGAGTCCGATGAATGTACACTCGTCCCCGGATATATCGATATTTTTGGCGAGGAAAAAATATCGATATAAGCGGGATATCGATATAAGCAGAATTGATATAAGCGGGGAAAATTGGTCCAAATATCGATATATGATGTCACCCTTAAATTTGCCTGAACTATTGAATCTTATCTAATTTACTGTTCACTTTGTAAAAATTGTTACCTGTATTACTTGTACAATGTTTCATTTGAAATAAAATTAAAATAAAATAGTTAAAAGAATTTCTTTATTGTGGCTTCTTATTCAATCATTAAACATACTACATTGAATTAAAAAATTCACTTTGCCATTGCTATTTACATCAAAGAATCCTTTTTAGTGGCTTCCTTTACATCAATCAACCGCAGCCGATCCGGAATATTTCTCACAAATCGGCCTACCTATTCAAGATTTACTCACTTAATTTTATTCAACATTTGCTCGCTTCCCCAGGCTTTTACTGGGCATCTGCACCTCACCCTCACCAAAGACCAGTGAGTACTGATATTTGGTGAGGTTGAGCGTTTAACGAGTTACAGTAACTCGAGCTATGCCCCTTACCCTTTGATACTTACATTATTTGTTGCACAATTCCTTTATCCATTCATCAATGGCCTCAATCTTCATATCTATCCAGTTCTTCCTCCCTTGCAAGAACGTTATGTCAATAATTCTGCAATGTCTCTGTGCTGATGGGAGTTGCTGAAGCCTATTTAATTCAACAGTTACATAAATGTACTCCAGAACAAGGTCTTTTCACTCTAAAATCAACCTAGCAAGATTGTCCATCTTGAAATTGTCTCTTCCCACCAAAGATAAAACCATTTTCCAATAAATAGAACCATTGAACTGTCTCTTTGTACATTTTAGATCTACAACTTGAACTGCTTTGTTGGTAATTATTATAAAATCAGCCTTGGCCAACTTGACATAAATGAGCCTCGATCGGCCGTGGTCCACTCATTAAAAAAATCAAAGAAATCCATCCTTTTCAGTGGCTTCCTTCTATACATTTCAATCAATCTGCCTATTCAACATCAAAAACATCAAACACATCTGCAAGTGGCTTCATTAAGCCCTTTATATACTGTATGTGAAATCGTTCCAATTTAATTATCATCATGGCATCACAAAAACCACCTAGGTCGACTCCAAAATGTAAGAGTTGCCCATTCTCTTGAATTAAGAAGCAATATTCTCAGGTGTCACATCTATGCCAAGGAAAAATTCAATGACTTAGCACAAGAGTTTGGTATTCCCCAAAACACCATCTCAATGTGGAAAGAGCATGCATACAAAATATTCAAAGAAGCTGGCTCTGGTCCACAGAAAAGAAAGCACATAAGACTGTCCCCTTATCAAGATGTAGAACTTGCCCTTCTATACTGGCTGAAAGATATGAGATCCAGAGATGTCCCACCACCTCT
>JBCAUI010398399.1:0-14420 GCA_038406195.1 Haplosyllis anthogorgicola | reverse complement strand
TATTTGTTTATTACTTTCAATTCCTTACTATTTTTTATTTATATAATCTACTCATTAAATCATAAACTATACTAGTGTACTAGGCACTGAAACTGATCCGTCAGAACAATCTTATGATTTTTTCAGTGCCCGTTCTGAGGTGAAAGCAAATAACGGATTTGTCTTATTTATGTTTGTTTGTAACTATATCTTAACACAAGACTATTGTAGCATAGAACGAATAAATATATATGTCATGCACACAAACTCGCGATGTTAACATGTGGGCACCGATGTCTCTGTGACGTGACTGACTCCTGTCTTCGTCTACCGAAAGACATTGATCCCATTCGAATCACTTACTCAGAGGTGTAGGTCTAGCAGCGTACCCATGATGCGCTAGCTAAATGATACATTACTAACTAAACAGGCACACTACAGCTTACCTCTGGTGAACGAAAGAGAGAAACAATGAATTATCAATTGAACGTCAGTAGATCACGGGATCTAGGGAATAGCAGTCAAGCTAGGCTTCAACTGTTCTTGGCAGCAGCTTAAGAGCAAGTGTGCAATGCTTAATAGCGGGGTATGGTTTTATAGTGGCACTGGGGATGACATCCGCACATGCCGGGCTGCATGTGTGGGTGATGTCACCAATGTCAACTGACTTCTGGGATGACATCACTGCACACTACACATGCACAAGGTGGTTGCCACATCTGGGAGCTAAAAATAGCACAGCTGCAGGAGCCTTTCAGCCACCTGCACCCAACTTTGAAGTCCCGGCGTTGCTGGGGCGTTGCTCATAGCTCGTGCACGAGCAGCTCCAGTGCCAGCTAGGGCTTCGGAAATTTGGGTAGCCACTGATTACTTGACCTAGCATGTGACATGCGGTGCAGCGCGTCACACTCTCCCCCAGGTCCGGCGACCATCCTCGGACACGCTTTATTAAATACATCTGATAAATAATTAAACTACAATACATAATCAATTTACGATACACTAACATTAAGTATAAATCAACTTGGAAATAGGTTCTGTAAGTAAATACACAGCTACACTAATCATGGCAGTTAAAGTCTTGAATTGGGGTTTGGTCTGTCTCTGGTTCGGTACAGTTCTGATGGAGAGGGGAAGGAGTCGTAGTGCCCAAGGCAGCTACTTCTCTACGCCCTCAGATTCCTCCTCTGCACCCTTTGATGCTGTAGACTCCCCTTTCAGCAGGTCGTCCTCATCTTCAGTGTCCACTGGCACCATGTCAATGTCGCCCTCTGGTGGCACTTCAGCCTCGCCATTTTTCAATTCCAGATTGGTGGTGACTGGCACGGATGTGGAGGCTTCAGAGTGGGTATGAGGAAGGCTCAAGTCTGGTGAGATGTCTCTTGACGACACGCTCGGTCCCCTACGGGGTGAGAGGTGAGGGCCGTTGAAGTCCTCAAGGCCTGGCATCTCGTCCGCACCATAGGCAGCGAGACTCCCCATCTCTCTGGCAGTCAGAAGCTAGGCTGTCGGTGGCAGGCAGTCTTCATCCTCTCCAGTTGGCACCAGCGCCTCCATGGCCATAGTGACCAACTCGGGTGTGGTCTCGAGATGCCTCTGGGGTGAGCCAAGGAAGGTTATGTCGCAGAATTCTTTTAGAGGGTCTACCAGTACCATACTGTCCAGGTCAAAGGACTCTTGCGAGTCTGGGATGGTATCTTCTTGATGCTCCCCAGGTGCAGTTTTGGACAGGCTAGCCATCTCAATATCCTGCTGCACAGGGGGTGGGGGAGGGAGTTGGACCATCCCCTGCTTTCCCGCGGGCAACTCTCAGTTCAGCGACTTCTCTTTCCAAGAGAATGATAGAAACAATAAAACAATTCAATTCAATTCAATCCCAGCATTAGGTCCCAGGAGTCTCCAGCAGCATTTGGGTCAACATTCCCCGTCATCTCATGCTCAGTGTAGGAAGGGGATCCTGGTGGGATGGAGACTCGTCTCCCTGCAGTGCCCGGCACCGGCACTTCAGCAGCTGATGCCTGGGTACTTGTAGGCTGTCCACTGCCCATAGGCCCCTTAGCAGGTGGAGTCATGGTGGCAGGTTCTTTAGCCATTCCCCGCACCTTGGAGCTCTGCTGGGGCTGGGTTCGCCCCGCGATGGAGAAGTTTCGATAGATAGCAGGCTAGTCCCTGTGCCATGGTAGAGCAACCATCCCGCTCTGTATAGTCGGTCTGAGTAGAATACATCCAGCCCCCACTGGAATTTGGGCTTCAACAACAGTTGAAAGAAGTCATTTGCATCTAGTCTCTTCATGGACCGCATCTAGTTGATGTAATCCCAGACAATGGCTGGGTAATCTGAGTGCTGCGACCCATCGGGTTTGTACGTGAAGTGTGTAGGTTCTGCCCCCTAGCAGGCGTACAGAAGTGCAGCCCCAAATGCATTCATGCACATCACCGCCTTTTTCCTAACATCTTCTGTTGTCTCATACTCCGAGGGCAGGAAGGCCTCTACCCTCAGGCAGGGTGCTTCTGGTATGAGCACCAGGCGAATATCTCGTGGGCTCATCGAGTAATAGCGCACAGTCAAGGCTATCCCAAATGCGATAGCCAGAGGCCTTGCCAGTAGCTTCAGGTTTAGTGAAGCCGAGCTCAAGGAGACCCACCAGCATGGCAGTTCTACATCATCCCAGTCAAGATAGTTGTCTACGTGGGCGATCCACTCCTCGGGCTCAGTGTACGGGTCGTGCGACGTGAAGTACAGCAGATCTATGCATGCCAGAGTGGGGTGCAGGTCCAAGTCCTCAAAGTTCTCTGGTTGGTATCAGGGAAGAGTAGGATCCTTCCAGTCTATTCGGGGTTCACAAGGCAAGGAGGCTCCTCTGGCTTGGTTGCGGTCTCCCGCACCTGGACTATGGGGTTTCCTATGGTGGCGGGTCTCGTTCCGGTCTTGTGAACGTGATGGGGTGGGCGTGTCCTCTGGGGAGCACGCACCACCTCTGGCATCTGTAGTGGACATCTGGGCTAACTGATCCCGCAGCTCTGCCACCTGTTCATTCAGTCTAGCATTTTCTTGGCTCAGTCTTTTCTTCAGGCTTCCTTGGTTACCACGGCACCGGGCAGGGGGTGGGGGAGCATCTGCGCTTGGAGCAGCAGCACCTCACGGCCCATTTCCTCCCATTCGCACCATGGGAGATACTTGGCTGACTACTACATTTTGGTGGTCCCCTGTCTTGTTGGAAGCTCAGTCATTGGCGACAGCAAATCTCATTTTCTTGGACACGCTAGATGCTGGAGAACGTGTTGAAATATCTAGAGAGATTCCCATGAGGTAGTCTCTGTAGCAGTGGCTTCTGACCCCCTTAGTCATGCTGGCATGAGCATACACCCAGAGTGCAGATAGTAGTGATGTCTCTGCATCCCTGGCTGCCTGGGCATTGTCAGCAGAAACAATCAGGTCCTGGCTCCCAGCACTGTACGTTCCATGGGAGACAGTGCAAGCCCACTTGAAAACAGTCTCAAAGGCTGCAGAGCCCTCAAACTCATCCTCCATAAGGCTGCACCACTCATCCCACAGAGATGGAAGGGCAGGGGCGAGAGTTCTCAGCTCCCTCTTCTGCTCTCCCTGCTCCATGGTGAAGTGGCGGTGGTGCTCACTGTTCAGTACAGCAGCAGTCATGTTCTGCTCTGGAGGCTCCCATTTCAGGGTTCGATACCTGACAATGTCTGCTGCAGCTCCCATTTCCAAATAGGCCAGACAGTCTGTGAATAGCACTTTTTGTTCAACCTGCATGGCGCGGCGGGCATGGGCGATCAAGGCCTCAACTATTTCACTGTCCCTGGTGGGGCGCTCCTCCAGGGTGCAGCCTCCATCCAGCGCACAAGGGTGCTGTGCCGGGACCAGGTGTGGGTGATAAGCCGCCTCAATCAGCTCGAACAGGGTCTCCCATGACATCCTCACGATGTCCCGCACAGTAGATGTAAACAGCAGGATCAATTTGCACTCTTGGTTAAGTTGCTACTGCTTCGTGTACACCTGGCAACAATTATGTGGGAGTTTCGCGGCAAACGGTTCTTTTATACCCTTTAATGAGGTCATCCTGGTCATGTGAGGGAATCTCGGCCTAGAAACAGCTTGCACATGCGTGCATCTGGGAAACCCCTTGACCACAGCGACATCTACAGCCAGTGTGCGGCCAAGCATCATTTTGACTTGGGACCCCAAAGGAGCAACACGCATGGCAGACCAGGTGAGTGGCCTAGCACCAGGGTGCTGCAGGTCAGCTGCATGCAGTGTGTTAGGGTGCAGCAGGGTACTCCTACCATGTGTGGGGCACCTAGCGCTCCCGCCGCGCGGCACGCTAACCTTGCGCGTCTGGTGGTTTTTCTGGGTTTTTTCCGTGGTTTTCCATTTCATGTCTATTTCTGGGCAAACGCGTGCCCCGCGTGGCTCTCAAAGGTGTCTACCCCAGGTTTCTAAAGTCTCTCTTTCTTTTCAGCAGCAGCCCACCGACCAGGAGGGGTGTGCAGCACTGCACTACACGCTTCCCCTGGGGACAAGCAGCTCCAAGAAACCCAAGAAAAAGAAGAGGAAGAAGGAGAAGACACTTGCTGCACTAGTGCATTCTTTCAAACTCAAAGATTTGGATTACGAATGGCTGGCACGGGAATTGGCATCCCCGAAGGAGACTGGCCTCTCAGAGACCGGCCCACAAGAGGGTGGCGAAGACCAGGCTGCTCCCCTAGGGGAAGCGCCGTCCGCATCCCAGAGTGGTGTGCCCCCGGTCCTCCCGGGTCCACCCGCAGCCATCAGCACCTCTACTTCAGCTGCTGTAGGCACGAACACACTGTCCCTGGGAGTGGCGCCACCCACGCAAGTGGTGCCTTCAGCACAAGAAAGTGTTGTCAACATGGAGGTGGAGGACGCCATTTCAACCAACTCTACGATGGAGTTCGTGAAGACCAGCAGTGCTGTAACCTCTGTTCTGCATGCAGCTGCCACAGGCACCTTAGAGACTCAGACCAATGTGGTGGAACTGACCCGGGGCGACCGGATAAGGTGGTGGCGCTTGTCTAAACCTTCGACGAATCCAGACCACAACTTCCATCGTACTCCCAGCCTCATGACCAATGAAAACATCACCTACTGGGGAACCACAGACATTCTGCCCTTTATAGGACTTATGATGTTTGAGGCCCGCTCACAGTACACTCTAGACCAACTCATGAAGCAGGACGCCTTTGGCTCCCACATGAACAGTAGGAGCGGCACCATGGGGATTCTCCAAGAACAAGTAGCCATCCTAGTGACCATGGCAACTGCAGTGCCCGGCATCATCGATCGACCCATAATCGGTCTGATGTGCATCATCATGCCCACAAGCCCTTGGTTTGGGGCTCTCAAGAACCTCAGGGTGCACAAGCTCCTTCAGACTCACGATGGCAGTGCCATCATCCCCTATGACATCATGGGCCCTGCAGCAGACTACACACCCAAAACAGGCAGCATACGCACCATGCAGGTGGAGACAGACAGTCCCCTGTCTGTGTATGTTTCCCAGCAGAGAGGATGTGCTGACCACCTTGGCAAAGATGGTTGCCTGTCGTTCACAGCCGCGGTTGGGGCAGAAGCCCAAACATGCAACATCGTGAAGGTTGACCCTCCACCGTGCAGTGGTGATGTCATATTCAACACCGGCATGGCGGATGGCTGCAGCCTTGCCTCTGTGAGGTGGCATGGCCCCATTGATGGCAGCAGCAAAGGGGACCCTCTAGTGCAACAGCCACCTCTCTTCATGTCGATTATGGTAAACAATGCTGTTACCGTGTTTCGGCGTGAACGGTTGGCATACCACGATGCCTGTAACAAACTCCACCATGAGGAAGAGGCCAGACACTATGCACTAGTCTCTGAAGCCAGTGAGAGAATTCATGAAACACTCACAACTATGACCAACGTGTACCAGAGCTCCCTGGAAAATGGGGGCAACAAGACCTTAAAAATGTATGGAATGGTGTTCACCCTCCATACCAAACAGGAGCAGAAGTTCCGGGACAGCTTCCTAGCAGCACATCAAACAGCTGGAATGCAGTGGATGGCGGCACAGAGCAAGTTCAAGGACACGCACGACAAGGTGCTGCAAATTGTGGGGTGTAGCATCCAGTACCAGGACTGCGCCACTACAGCATGAGATCTTGAGTCTCTGGGTGTCCACTACGATCCCCAGCCCCCACTGGACATACGGCTTGAACCCATCGGTGATAGGATAGAACACGCCCTTGGAGTTGAATGCTTGCACCCTCACTTGTGGGGCGCACTGCCGGCTGGCAGGCCAGTGGTCAACACAGGTGGAACTCAGCTGATTAATGTGCACCGCTCCATGAAGAACACCGGCACTTCATGAAACTCCAGTGGTGTGGCTCAAACGGTGATCCCAACCACAACAGTTCGAACCACTGTCACCAACACGGTTATGATGACAACACTGACTAATGTGAAGAAATCATTCTCGGGACCAGGCAGTACTCCTGCGTCTACTCAGCATCCGCGACTGCCAGTGACCCCCAAGGTGCAGCCTCTTGTGCACAGAGCCACTTCCAGTGGCGGAGGGGACAGAGGCGCCAGTGGTGGCCAGTCCCGTGATGACCACAAGATCCTTCGAGAGCTGAAGATTCAGCTCGACAGAACCGAAGTGGTTGCTGAAGCACCAGAGTCCAAACAACACCGTGGACCTGCCAGCGGTTCCCCAGCTAAAAAGATGAAGACCAACAGTGAGGACATCATCGAGATCCTCTCGGACGGTAATGTCAGCACAGAACCTGAAGCACGTGGAAAGCAATCCGCAGCGGGTTCTGGCTCGGACATGCAGGTGGTCAGCTCTTCTGTTATGAGAGGCAACATCGTCGATGAAGACAGGGCTGGCTATGCAGCATGTGGCTATGGAGAGGAAGAGGAAGACATGGAGGAGGACATCAAGGAAGAGGCCACCGTGACCCAGATTGACAACAACGAGGATGAGGGCAGCTCCTCTAGCAGCGATAGTTATGTGCCAGAGGAAGTAGCCACTCACCACACAGAGACATCATGCACCACTGAGGTCCAGCTCCAGTGAGTGGCCCTCAACCGACAGATGTCCTGGAGCAAGGACAGCGAGGTGGTGAGAACCAAACGTGCTGAGATTCTAGCTCTGAAGGGTGTTACACCTGACAGCATGGCTATCCTACCTCACTGGGAGCTAGTGCGCAGCTTCCTGAAGTCACACAACACAGCGTATAGTCTCCACGTCAGACCAGTAGCCAACTGTCTACAGGAAAGTGAGATGTTGTACAAGTTGCCGGCCTGGGCACAGGCGCTGATGTCAGCCCAGCAGCTCCAACTCGCAAGTGAAAGCCAGTGTATCTGGGTTACTGTGCACCCTGATGAGCTGGAAGCTGACTATGTCCTGTGGCCACCACATGAACCCGTGGTCTTTAGCTCACGTACGCATGGGGCTACCAGCAGCTACGGGTACTGCCGGTGGTGTTCCTATTCGGGTGCTAATGCGAAGAGCCTGCAGTCCCACATTGTGGTAAAGCATTACGGCATTATGTTCGCATGTGTGCTCTGCACAGAGCCGTGCGTGCTGGGACATGGGTCAAAGATCTTCTGGACCTTCAACGACCCCGCGACCCTCAAGTCTCACCTAGTGGACAAGCACCGAGGCCAGCTGGCAAGGTACAATGAAGCTCGCGCTCTGACCTGCATCAAGAAGCACTGGGAGTACCTGCGATGCCACGACTCCGGCCGGTATCCCGCACATCTTAAAAAGCCATGAGTATTGCGTGACGGCCGGCGGCAGCTGACACACACAGCTCCCACACCGAACATTGACATCTGCACCTCGGTGCGTTCCTGCCAAACAAGACCAACTGAACACTTGATTAGCCATACTTAGCCAGATCTGATTTTATTTTTTTTAGCGATTATGCATTTTACTGTGCATTTTAACAGAACCTTTTATAACTTTTTAGAATAAAACAGAATGTTTTACACTATCTACAGCATTTTAGTTATCTGTTTGCGTAGTAGGTTACGGCTTATAATACAAAGTTACGGTTATGGTAGGTAATATTTAGACAACGACCCACGGCGCTGCTTTAATACTGCGGATCAGGCCTCCGCAATTGATGGGTGGGGGGAAATTTTGAAAATTTACTCGAGGCTGTAGTCACTTGCGTGCTCACGTACTACCCCTCTCTACCCCTGGAAAATGAGGCACATCCTTGTGCCTTGACGCTGCTCAATGAGTACCCCATACTGAGGTTCAAGAGTGCATTGGCACCCCCTGTAGTGCTAAGGAGCTGCTGAGGGCATCGCTGTGGCCAGTACCAAGTTTCGGTTCCCCGTCAAACGGGAGTGTTTCAGTCCACGTCGCTATCCCGTCCCCCCTCAGCAGTGGGGATGCCAGGATTCTGTGGCATTGTATGCCCCTGTCCTTGTTGAGATGGCTCAACTCCCATCTCTGGTAGCACTCAGTAGATTCCAAGGCCCCTCCCACGAGGCGCTGTACTAGCTAACTGTCCCAGAGCTTGGGCGCTAGCCTCTTCTGCTTGTGGCTTCTCTGCCTCCATCCCAGAGGGATGAATCGCATCATGGGTGACTGCAGGATCATAGGTGAGCAAGCAAATACCAGCACAGAGGGGTAAGGTAGGCTCCTGGTTGTCCTCACCGCTGTCAACAGCAGCTGAGATGAGTAACAACCTGTTCTGATGGACAACCTTCTGGGTGCCACCATCGGCCTGGACACGATACACTGGGGGGTCACTTGCAATGCATTCCACCACCATGTATCTTACATCTGAACAGTTATCTTTGAGCTTACACTTCCCTGCAAAGGCATCCATCCAAAGTAGGACTACATCCCCGGGCCTGAGCATGGCTGTTCCGGTCTTTCGATCGTAGTACCATTTCTGCTGCTTCACTTCATAGTCCTGGGCTTCCCTCGCTGCATTGAATGCAAGGCATAGGTGCTCCTGGATGGAAGTGATGTACTCGGGTATGCGCTTTGTGTTTCCTTCTCCACGTAGCATGGGAAAGTAAAAATCAACTGGAAGCCTGGGCCAGTGCCCAAACATTAAGAAAAAGGGGCTATAGCCCGTGATGGCAGACCGTGTGCTGTTGTAGGCCTGAATGATTTCAGCAAGGTGGTCCTCCCAATTTGACTTTTCTCTCTGTCCAGCTTCCCAACCATCCATGTCAAGGTCTGGTGCAGATGCTCGACTTGACCGTTGGTCTGAGCATGGTACAGTGTGGTGCGGCATCGCGTGACTCCCAGCAGCTGGTGATGAAGTGCTCATACAGGTACTTCACAACCATTTTAGCCTTCTGGTCTTTGGTGACATATGCAGCTGCAAAGCACGTAAAGTGGTCTATTAGGACCAAGATGTTTAGAACTGGCATCTGCTGGTTCAAGGGAGCTACTCACTCCCATGTGGTATTATCCACATGTACTAGCTCTAAGGGGGCAGTGGCCATGATAGGCTGCAGTGGTACTATCTTGCCTTTCCCTTCAAACTGTATGCATCGCTGACAGTTCTTGACTGCAGCACATGCAAATTCTAACATTTTGGACCACCAGAACCACTCCCGCAGCAGCGAGGCAGTACGGGCTTGCCCTTGGTGACCTGCATGCTGGTGACAACCATCCAGGGCATGCTGGTGCCATGAGCGCAGGACCACAAATAATAAAGTGGGCACAGCTTCACCCTGGGGGGTCTGCTTGATGTACAGCTTATGATCTCTGATAGTGAAGGTGTCTTGCTGCCTAATGAAGGCTTTCCCATCATCTGTCTCTGCAAGAGTGCCCATGGATTTCTTTAGGGTTCCCTTTTTTCCTCCTCAAATCCACTCAAGGCATGCCTTCAGGTACTCATCACCAGCTTGTTCTTGTTCCCAGTCAGTGTTGGGAACTTGTTGATAGTGCAGGTGGCATACGTGCGCCCACTCCTCAACCTCTTGTAGCATGGCTGTGGCTGCCCTCTCCATGTCTGGCACACATGCCTCAGCTCTATTGGAGGTTCTGGTTAGGAGACCCCCAAGCAAGGCCTGCACCTCGTCTTCCTGGAGGACCTCCTGGGAAGCCTCCTTGGCAGGTGGTTGTGGGAGGGAGTCTATGAACTTCTGGGTTTTGTCAGTCCCAAGGTGCTCTTCCTGCCAGCTCAGGGCATCAGCGACCTTGTTGACCATCCCCTTGATGTACTCCAACTTGAAATTATAGCCTGCCAGAGCAGCCACCCACCGATGCCCAGTGGCATCGAGGTTCGGGGTGCTCATGACGTATGTCAATGGGTTGTTATCAGTCTTGATGACAAAAGGGGAGTGAGTGAGGTACTCTTTGAACTGTTTGGTGACTGCCCACATGAGTGCTACAAACTCCAAGTGGCTCGAGTGGTAGTTTTTCTCGTGCTTGCTCAGCATGGCTCTCATAGGCAACCGGGTGCCACTTGCCATTGGTGCCTAGCTGGCTCAGTTCAGCACCTAGCCCCTCCTTGGAAGCATCCGTGCACAGCCAGAACAGCTCCCCAAAGTGTGGCAGCTGGAGCACCAGCTCTGTGAGCAGCTCTCTCTTCAACAAGTTGAAGGCTTCCAGCACTTCTGGGGACAGCTCCACTCGTTCTTTCTTTTTAGTAGCCCCTTCACCCTGTAGGTACTCGTTTAAGGGTTTCACCTTCTTGGAGAACCCCATGATGAACCAGCGGTAATGTCCTGCCAGGTTGACAAAGGAACAGATCGCGGTGTAGTTCACAGGTGGAGGTGTCTCTGCTATCACCTTGAGGTTATCCCTACTGGGTCTGATGCCACCTTCTGAAACATGGTGTGTGAAACATGGTCTCGTACAAAGAAGGCACATTTCTTCGGCTTCAGTCAAAGGATTCTCTTGCAGAACCATTGGAGGACAGTGCACAGGTGCCGGAGGTGCTCTTCCTTGGAACCCAAATACACAATGACATCGTCAAGGTATATCAGGCAGTAATTCAGGTTGAGCTCCCTCAGGCAATCCTGCATCAAGCACTGAAACATTGCCAGCATGTTACAAAGACCGAAGGGCATCCAGTCACACTCGAAGAAGCCCATGTTTCCCAGAGTGAACGTGGTATACTTCTTCGAGTCCAGATGCATTGGTACTTGCCAGAACCCTGACAAGAAGTCCATGCTAGAGTAGTGCTTTGATCCGCGCAAGTAATTCAGGGTCTCCTGGATCTGCGGCAGGTGATACGAGTCTTTCCGGGTCCGGTCATTCAACCAGCGAAAGTCGATGCAGAGCCTCAAACCCCCATCCTTCTTTCGCACTAAGACCATGGCATTGCCCCAGGGGCTGTTGCTAGGCTGGATAGCCCCTTGTCTCCAGCATGTTGCAAAGGTCTTCCCTGACTTCTTCTGTCATTATGGGCAGAACACGGTGAAACCTCTCTTTGAAGGGCACCTCATTGGTGACCACGATCTCGTGTTCCACCCCACTAGTGCAGCCAAGTTCATTGGCATCCAGTGAGATGACGTCATGGAAGGACTTCAGCAGCGCCTTAGCTTTTGCCGCCAAGTGTGGTGGCCACGCCTCCAGACCACTGAGGTCCAAGCATTTCAGGAGAACCTCCTGTTGCCCTTCCTCAGTGAGAGACCACACCACCACCGGTGTTGCATGCCCCTATTCTTGATCCAGCTCCTGCAAGAGCCCCGGCTGGACTGTAGGTTTTTGCACCATGTTAGCTGCCTCTACCCTCATGATGGGCTGTCCGGTGCACAGATTGATTGGCACCATTGTAACATTCTCTAGCAGGACTGTCACCTTCTTGGAGCCGACCCTCATATTGGCGAACATGGCACACAGCCATACTCCAACGGGTAACTTGCCATCATCCTCCCTCAGCTCAGAGGTGATCATGTGAAGGCGCCCCTTCAGGGACATCATGGTGGCTTTAGCCTTGACCACAGTGGCTGTGAAGGGGGATAGCATGGCATCTTTAATGAGGTTCACCACTTCCTCATAATTGAGTGGGTCCACCTTCTTATTGGCCATGCCATCTTCACCATACTCTTCGTCAGCCTGTTCAGCCAGCTTGGTGCAGCGGATGCATATCAGCAACATCATGCATGCCCTTGCCCACAGAATGGCCAACTTGTCGACCTCATCCTCACGCATCACCTGGATCACCCTGTCAATGGTTGGTGTGCCCAGCAGGATGGGTACACGTTTGTCAAACGAAGACTGGTGACCAAACACCAGGGCTATTTGATCCTTGAGGCCACACCCTCGACTTGGATGCGAATCACCACATACCCCTTAGCACAGGCATGCAGTCCCGCTACCCCATCAAAGGTGGGCCCCTCCTCTGGGCAGCCTCCTACCAGGTCTGACATAGGGTACACATCCAAGCCGTTTTCTCGGATGAACTCGGGAGATATTGAATTCACGTTCGCTTCAGTGTCCAGCATCACAAGACAGGAACAATTGTTAACTTGAATCTGACCTATGGTGTCCCTCCCGAGCCATCGGCCATACACGTCTTCATTCAGGTAGGAAGTCTTGTTTAGGTGGCTCGGTTTTAGTGAGAGCTGTTGCCCTTCACCACCTCGCACACTGCTGAGGGGATCCGGGCTCCCTTCATCTTCAGAACCCCTCTGGCATTTAAATACCTCTCAGTGAATCTGTTGCACTGAGGGCAGTCCTTGACCAAGTGGTCTTGGGATCCGCATTGAAAGCATTTTCATTTCTTTTTTTCGTAGTTGTCAACGAGATGAACCAGCCTGATTCGCATATCCAGTGTGCCAGGGTTGTCTCCTGATTCCAATGACTCCTCCTCAGTATCTTCCCACAGGGCATCCCCCATAGGCATGGCAGAAGTGACCACCATACAGGCAGTTCCGCTGCACCTGATCCACTGTAGCTTCTGGCATCTCATTGGGGAAGAAGTTCTGCACCAATTTCACCCGGTCACAGACATGAGCAGCGTAGGTGCTAGCTTCCTCTCCTTCCATCTGCCTCAAGGAGTACAGGTTCTGGAGACTCTCATCGTAGTTCCCCGCGATACCATAGAAGGTACTCACGCAACGGATACATTCAGCAATGGTCGGTTGCGAAATGAATGTAGAAGCTCCCGGCAGCTCCACCAGGGAGTTCATGATAGCCTCACTCACGGAATGGTCAGAAGCTGTCTTGGCATGGGTCTCTACCATAGTCTTCCACAGCAGGA
This sequence comes from Haplosyllis anthogorgicola, assembly GCA_038406195.1. Lineage (NCBI taxonomy): Eukaryota > Metazoa > Annelida > Polychaeta > Phyllodocida > Syllidae > Haplosyllis > Haplosyllis anthogorgicola. The sequence goes on along the minus strand of JBCAUI010398399.1, from coordinate 1,235 downwards.
ACAAACCAGCCTGATCCTGGCTGAACCCCTTTAGCTGTGGAAGCTTCACGGCCCTCCTGACATGCATGTTGAGCCTGTCATCATGGCATCGGTGTGACCACTGGGAGGCTCTAGAGAGCCTTGAAGCATTGGACTCATACCCTCTTTCACTGGAGAGTGGGGTAGCCAGCTTGGTCAGCTCTGCCGCAGGGGTTCCGGTGGCACCAAGCGCCTCGGTCTCCCATGCCTCCTACCTCCTCAGGCAGGGTGGGGTTCCCCTCCTACTGGCAGGGCTGGGACGGCACCGGCCGCCCCCAAGGGTTCCGGGTCTATCGCCTCAGGTGGGCCGGTGCCCACCAGCTCATCTGTATCATCAGCAGTGGCTTGGGGCTCCCAAGCCCGAGGCGTAACCTGTCCCCATCTATAGGCCTGGTGCTTCTGCTCCATCACCTCAGCAACCAGCTGCCTCACAGACGTTACCAGGATTGGCTCAGCAATCAGTTCCATCTCGTGGCCAATCCAGAGCCAAGGGCCAGCAGACAACTGCTGGGCTAAGTCCTCAGTCTGGTCGATAGGTAAGCCCTCATTCCACTCCCTCCGGCCAAAGAACAGGAGGAAGCAGGCAGGTGGGGTATGCAGTATGTAGGCGGACCCAATGTCCCCTATCTCAGGTCGCAGCATGTCTTCTATTATCACACGGCTGTAGATGTGGTCGGCGGGTTTGGCAACCTCGCCCCCGAGACCTCGCTCCTGTAACACTATGGTGAGGGCGAAGTGTGGGGCATGAGGCATGGGGCATGGGGTGTGGCGTGCCTGGCGTGCCGGCGATGCACCCTGCCTCGCTAACCTTGGGTCGGCCCTGGGAGCCCGCTGTGTCCCTGGAGCTCTGGCCGGGCTGTGTGGTTCTCCAAGAGCTGCCCCTACAGGCATCGCAGTCTCGACCATGGGCGGCAGTTCCACGACCGTTTCCTCTGTGGCGTTAATGATTTCAGTAGTGTGCACCGCGGAGTCCTCACCTCCGTGGGCTGACAGCTCACCCTCCAGCATGGCAGGGGGTTTATTGTCTGTCATTATTTGTGGAATGCTGACATGCTCTAGTTGCGTTGAGTGTAAATACTAAGGCACTAAGGCCTAAAAGAGAATGATGCTAATTGGCTAGCGGTCTACTATCCGCATCCGTTAGTCTGTGGTGACCTGATCCCAATAGCCACCTAGGGAGACAGGCTGACTACACAGTAGGAAACACGCTAGTGAAG
>JBCAUI010398177.1:0-14423 GCA_038406195.1 Haplosyllis anthogorgicola | reverse complement strand
TGCCACATGGATAGTATTCCTACACCAATGGTGAGGGGTATATCCCAGGGGATTCCTGAACAAGGAATATTGCTTGCGTTCATTTTAAACACATTGTGGTCAATGTGACCAAGTTCTAAATTAGGTAAAATGGCTTTGCGTGTTCAGAATCAGTTAAATACCTTAAATATCAATGTAAATTCGTGTTCAGTCCATATTTCATTCCAGAAACCAGTAATTAAGGGAATATTTCGTGTTCACCTGTTTCCTTTCATATATTTTCCTGTACCAATGTCTCAAAATGTGATTTTGATTGTAGATTGCCCAGTTTTTTGGTCCAAACAGTTGTTAACTCAGTTTATAAGCATTGGAATAAACGTTGCAAAGAAATAATTATTTGTTTCTCTCATTGCGAAAACTCCAAACCCCACCGATTTGAAGCAAACCTCGACATAGTGAAGATCACTTTCTAGTAACACTCGATTTAAAATGTTTTACAGAAACGGTGACTCTAGATCTTCATTCAAGCGAGACTCTCAAATCTCCACGATATCCAAGATGTTGCAGCAGGGAAGTTTACACCTATCTCATACAGGTAAAGGAAACTATTCTGTAAACTCTGTGTTTACGTTTGATACAATCACAATAACAGTTAGAAATTGCTATTGAATTTTACAGTGAGATTGAGTAGACAATCAGCTCATTTTTATAAACTTTAACGCACATTCTTTTATGCACACACGCATCATCGTTAGGTAATAACTGAACATAACCCTTAACGCATCAGTTTCTTGAAACTTAACGCATGTGTACATTAAGGGATGTGCGTTAAAGTTTATGAAAACGAGCTCAATGAGTCATCTACTAACCCAGCGAGTGGGAGTACATGTACATGTACTAGTCTTTACTGCATTTGATCAATTGATACAGTAACTCAACGCATAAACTGATGTAAAGATTTAAACAGAACATCAGAAAAAGAGGAAATCTTTTCTGTGGGTTGGTGGCTTTTTTTCTTTTTTGGTTCAGCTGATACTATCTTTCACATATATTGAAGCTTTACACACCAATCGTTTTACCAGCAGATTCTTCTTTCTTCCATGTTGCTAGGTTACACAGGATGGTGCGCCTGTAGATGCATTTATTCGCCTCATTTTCCATGACCTTGACCTTCCTCCTGGCAGTGAATTACAGGTGGGCTGATTTCAACATTATTTTTGAATATCTCAGTTTAGAAATCCAATACAGCAAAAGAGAGGAGAGCTGACACGGCAGTATGAAATGAAGCCAAGAAAGCTATTCATAGAGCCACTGACAACTTGTATTTCTTTCTTTCAGTTATTCGATGGAGGTAATTCAACTAGCCAGGAGTTCGACACAAAACCCACGTACCAGGACAACGGTGTGTGGTCCCGACCAGTCATCTCATCCAGCGGGCCGCAAATCTTCATCAGCTTCAAGGGAGGCCCCAACGACTACAAGCGCCACATTGGCTTCAAAATGAGTTTCTGGTCGGTGGCAAGTAAGTAACGTTAAAAATATTACAAAGTACAGTAGAACCTGCCTTGAACGACACCTGTCTTGGGTGATATCGTGCCTTTTACGACACTTTTTCAGTGCATACAACATAGTTAAAGCTGGCTTAAATGACCCTGTCTTGGGTGATATCCTGCCTTTTATGACACTTTTACAGTGCATGTAACATAGTTAAAGCCGGTTTAAATGACTCTGTCTTGGGTGACACCCTGCCTTTTATGACACTTTTACAGAGGAAAAATTCAGTGTCGCTCAAGACAGATTCTATTGTAGTTTCTGGATATCACAAGGATTACCTCTAGATAGAGACAGTTCAGTTCCAAGTTCGTTATCAAATAGCTTTCTCCTTTCTGCTACGACTGTGTAGGATATAAGATAAATATAATTTTAAGTTGATTGATATAACCAAGTGATTTGTAATTTATAGTTTCGGTTAGCTCGACTAATTTGCCAGTTTCTCTGTAATTTGCTTTGGTAATTATAAAATTTGATGACCAATTAAACAGTTTTTGAAAGTATGAAGTATTCATTATCCTATGTAATCCCCCATTATCCACAGATGTTTTGTAATTAACTTCAGAATGTAATCGAGACATCATTAAAGTGTAATGTTGACACAGACATGTTGCCCTTACAGATGAATACTGAAAATGATAATTTGACTTCAGTTTTGACTTTTAATTAATTCGACAAAAATAACTGTTGTAACATGTTAGGTAAAAGTTGTAACTAACTAGTTAACTGTGAGAACAACAGTAAGATGAAAAACACCAAAAAATATTCAGTAAAACATGTTTTGAGGGGCACTTTTTTTTCTTCTTTTTTTAAAATTTTTGTTGGACCAGGGTCCATTTGTGCGACCACTGATTACCCCTGTTTTGGACTATGTGTGACCGGCCCCATGGTTTTTAAATCCAGGGTGGATCTCTCGGCGGCACTCTTTCTTGGGACACCTTTCTTTGTTTGGCCGCAAAAGGCAGGTTTGACTCATAAACATGGCTGTTAAGGATTCATGTAAATTTGTATCACCTTTCCCCTTTCAGTTCAAACTTTTCACAGGCTGGGAAACTAGTCAATTTTTTTGTCCGACAAAATCGGCATTTCCCTGTAAAATTTAATTTACATTTAGTCCGAATGTGGCAAATGTCAGATTTTTCTCAATTTCGTCCGAGAATATCGGGCATCGGCCGTAAATTTCCCAACCAGCTTTCGGATTGATTTGCAGCGCATTTTCATAACCCTTTAATGCTTAACGCACGTGCGGTTGGAGTCTAGCACCACTTCTTTAGCATTTGGCTCACAGGAGTAATATTACAGTTGCGGTTTTTCCTAATTTGTTCCAAGAGAATTAGGCTAATTAGCCTAATCCTAGACAACAAATTAAATTGAGAAAAACTAATGTGTAGGCATTTTAATTTCTCAACCCGCATCCTAAATTCGACCAGTAAGTTTCAGGTTGAGAAATCAAAATGCATGCACGCTAGTTTTTCTTAACTCAATTTGCAGTCTAGGATTTGGTTAATTAGGCTAATTAGCCGAATTCTCTCTTAGAACAAATTAAGAAAACCCGTTAGTGTTAAGGTTGGTGCGTTAAAGTTTATGAAAATGTGCTGTTAATGTTCAATGCTGTGGAACCAAGGATTGAAATGCCTGTTTTATTTCAACAACTATATTATCGTAAATTACAATTTTAATGAAATTGAATTTTTCTGTCTCGTTGTAGAAGGACCAGAGACGTGGACAGTGGATAAACCGTTCACAGGTGCGTTGTTTTAGAAGCTCTAATTAGCCTAAGAAATAAAGAAAATTTTCAATTTACCAACAGGACCAAACAATCTGAAAATCAGGTTGTCTAAACTAGTGAGAACTGGTCTCCAGTGTTCTCAAGATTTATTTTTAATGAAACATTTAGTATTTTTATAATAAATTTATATGCATGAAATGAAATTCTTTTTCACGTATTTTATTATTATTCACATAATTCTTATCAAGACAAAAGTCAAGGTACCCTGGAAGGCCAGCACCCCTTAAAATTAGGTTTGTCCGAACCGATCTATGACTTTACAACGTATTTCCTACATTGCTATTGTTTGTTGTACAGACTGTCCGGAGATCGACGACCCTGTGGACGGTGGCGAGCTGAAGCTAACGACAGTGCACGCCGATCCTACGCGCTACAGCTTCAGCTGCCGGTGGCAACTCAAACTCCCCGAAAACGACGATTACACGAGCGATCTATCCATCTATGTCAGGCTTACGAACATCAATATAGACGAATATGGTAAATTAAGTCTTTACAATACAGTAATATAGAGAGGTCTAGTTACCCGTTTAACGTCAACTTAGACGTGTAAGAGGAATATTGAAATCACCAGATTCCCCTCAGCGGCGAACGCAATGCCTCCAAGTAACTCGGTGACGTTACATTTGCTGCTGAGGGGAATATGGTGATTTCATGTGACGTTTTTCCTTGGTTTAAATCACAGTTTTTATCCGCACTATTTTAAGCTTACACGTACATCAATACAGATGAATATAGTAAATTAAGTTTTTCAAATACAGTATTGTGTTCGTATGAATAATTTAAAAGGCGGCAAAATCCGAAATCAATTTGTGTTTCATGGTGGTTTACATAAGGCCATTAAAAATTCATTTTTATTAAAGAATACTCTGAATGTTATTTACATGAAAAGCGATGTTGTATCTGTACATCACTTTTGTAAAGGGATCTTGCCTCAGTTTGTATGATGACATTTTCGGATGAGCGATTTTCTTTTTTATTTCTTTAATAATGTTTTATCTCCTGATGAAATATTTATAGTTTTGCTTAGAATTCCTTAGAGATTCCCTGGAGCTTATTTAAACGAGATTGCCATTATTTATTTCTCATTGCCTGTTGTCTGTCGAATGTGTTGTATTGAAGCTATTTTTATACAATTTGCTTACTTTAACAGTGACAACACTGTTTCTAGTTTCATGGCCTCATAACACGTATTTTATGACGTCACAATGTATCACAATCTAAGATTAATTAATGTCAGTTTTTTAGGCTGAAGACCAAATAGTCTTATCGAATTTCATTCAGTAGACAGCAAGCACAGTTTACTTGTGCTACCTTGACATTGTTTCAAGGCTAAATTTATAGGTTGTGGCTCAGGGCACTAAGCAGTTTACTTTTGAGCTTTTAAATCATTTCCCCTCTGCTATGAGCAGCTCACATGCAACTGTTAGCCAGTACATAGATCATTGCAGCTCACCGTAATGTTCCGTGACTTTTCTTGGCTCCTCTTATGCTCTCATGTCTTTATGTGCGGAAGGAGAAAATAACCCGCCCCTGTCCATCCTCCCTCCCACGCCCACCCACCACCCTCCAACCCCGCACCCTTGTGAGAAAATCCAATAGAGAACACCCAATGTATTTGTTTTTGAAGCCCCATTGATGGCCTGTGGAGCATGCATAGAGGGCGGCATCTTCTAGTGCGAAATCCCCATAGAGCCACAAATATATTGGGTGTTTTGTAAGGTTGGATAGTCCACTGAGTGCACAGTCCAATATTAAGACCAATCCGTCGGACAGTGACGAGCTAAGCAGGCTAAAATCGCTCTGACCTGGTTGATTTTCAATCGGTCAGACACAAATGTATAATCTTAGCTGCAAGTGAGGCTGATAATTGATCGCTGATAATTGGCTCAGAGCCAGCACAAGTGCAGTGACCAGCCTGTAGTTGTGAGGGTACTTTATTCACAAATGTTACACCACCAATATCACCAAGATTCACGTTCCCGGTGATAGACGGGCGAAGAGCTAGTTTAACTAACAATCAGAATGATGTGTTTCGTGTGACCAACAATCATTAGGGTAATACACTGACAAGAAAATGTGAAAGATAATGCAATTGGCCATTGTCTATGAACTTGCTTAAATCGAAATGTGTGCACCATTTTTCTAGAATAATGGGTGTTTTGTTTTGTTTTTTTTAAAGTGTTGGACCAGGGTCCACTGATTACGCTTGTTTTGGACTTCGTGTGACCGTCCCCATGGGTTTTAAATCCAGGGTGGATCTCTCGCCTGCACTCTTACTTACCATTAGAATAATGTTGTTTATTTTCACTTTCCTCCCTTCAGGTCGGGTAGAGATTTTAGACGATGCATATTCAGAAGCGCAGGAGTTGGATTTATACCGCAACACTCGCGCCACCACAACCAAGGACTTTATATTGTGGGGGCAGCCGCTCGGCGGGTACACCTCTAGTAAGGGGCTCTACATCATGGTGAAGAAGCCTCTGGATCGGGGACACGTGCAGTTCGTCTATGGAGTGTTCTCGAAAGTGGATCCAGATCAAAAGGGTGAGTTGCGTGTAATTTTGCTTTTACGGCGCGATTTTATAAACCAATAACTGCGGCTTACAATACACGCTCGTTAGCCATTGAAAGCAGCAATAAACGCACGAAAATAAACGGTTATTGTAAGTTCCCAAGTCTTAGTTTGGATAAAATTAGGCTTGTAGTTTCTTGTGGGCCGATGGCCATGTAGCCAGGATCACTGGTAGTCTTGTTTCGGACTTGGCGTGGCTCCGCCCTCAGTTTGAGTCAGTGCACATAGAGGTCAGTTGTCAGTGCACTTTCTCGCTTAGGCTCGATAATCTAAAGTTTGTCATAATCTGTCAGCCACTTTTTGTCATGAAAACATACTTAAGCATGGTGCCATGATTTGCAAGTGAGCATCCATTAAGGTGATATTGGAGTAACAATTGTGAGCATGTCACAGTTCTTTCCATGCTCAACACTCATTACATATATGCTCATTATAACAACATCTCATCTTACGAAGAAAAATGTACATTAGGGAGTGAATATAGTATGTAATACAATACAATATAATACTTCATCGAAAACAATAGACACAAAAACCGTCATGCAATTTGATAGGCAAAACATTTCAAGGAAGAGATGGATTGGGGACATTAATACCTTTCTGCGTGATTTTTGAAATTGCGATGCATAGACAAACGTACTACAAAGCAGAGCAATAGGATAATGATAGAAGAGTGGAATGATGACTGATAGACAATTTTCGGAACAAAAAAGCCTTATAAAAGACAATGTCCGGACAGTTTCTATTCGAAGAAAACAAAAATAGTGTAACAATAAAAAACAAAACAAAATGAAACATTTAAAAATAGTAAACACACCACATTAAACAATCGCCTACGTATCGTAATTGAAGATTTGTGGCATTTAGAATTTCACATATATGTACACATGTAAGTGCACAGAGTTATATAGAATAGGTAAATATCAAGAGGAATTCAATTCACCGACTGCCTGAGGCGAAACAAAAATATCTCCACCTTTCATATTCAAAGACTTTAGCAAAAACTAACAGAAGAAAAGGTTGAATTAAATAATTCATACCAAATCCGGGAGGGACGTAGTGATAAAGGCATCAAGTCCGAGTTCGGACCGAGAATCGATGAATCGAAATCGATTTGGATAGTTAGTCGAAGATTCGAAGAATAGTCGGTGATAATAAACTAGGGTTATGATATGAGTGGAATAGGCTGAAATTTGTATTCGTAATGGAACACACAATATTTGCGGATTTGGCTGGAAGCTCTCAGGGTGGAGAAGCCATACTTGCTTGTAGCTATGAAGCTACACGTTTAGTCAAGGAATCAGTCCTGTCCGATTCGTGGCCTCAACGAAAACAAGCCAATCAGTTTCCGGCAACTCGGTATAAATTATATTAAATTTAACAGATTCCATGCGGAAAGGGTTTAGGGTAGGAGCTATAATCAAGTGATATGTATCTAGCAGGAGCGAATTCAGAAATTTGTTCGGGGGTGGGGAGGTAATGAAATCTATACGCACCTGTGTAACTACCTCTTTTCTGGGGGTATTGTTGGGGGGGGGGGGCACTTCTGTTAGAATTTTCGTATTTGTCTTAAATACCATCATGATACACTTGTCCCTTGACAAATTTGACGATGAATTTTGATTGACTTAAGCATGATATTGAATTATCAGAGTAAAATAACATGGAAGTCAATGTAGAGTGGAGCAGAATTTTCAATCTAATTATCAGGGATGTCGATTTATCCGAGATCGAAGTATCTGGAAACGGGTGTAGTTCTCTGATTTTGTTCGCCATTCTTTCGGCTCCATTTCATTCCAAACAGAAGTCAGAACTTCCGATTTTTTACTTTGGTCATACAGGCCTTGTTTTATTAACGTATTGCCATGGACACTTGATATTTATTTCCGATTTTAGTTGGCTGGGTTCCATTGTCATCACTGTACATGTACGGGAGATCTTGTTTACTAATTTAAGAATGCGTGGGAGGTCTTTTGGAAGAGAAAAACGAGATTAAAACATAATTCATTAATATGAACTTAATTACTAAGAACGGAAGCTGGTACCAAATAAACAGATCTATTCTTGACACTAAGGTCAGGCTGGTTTTTATCATCATTAATTTTCTAAATGTCATATGTAAAAATTCCAGTATACAGATGAGGAAATCTGGGAGGAAAAGTTTTGCCTTTGAGCCACTAGTTTTAGTTATTTGTACTCCTGTGTGCCGTGAATTTCCTTTCTCAGAGCACATGCTCAATTTTCAGGCTTGTACTCAACATTATTTTGGCTGAATTTTCCGAGAATTTTAATGATAGTTGATTGCAAATTGTATATTGTGCATGGTTTTGTTTAAATGGTTTTGTTCAAATTAAAGATGATGATAAAAATTGCAATTCTTTGGTCATTTTGATTCTTTATATTATGATTCTTTATATCATGAACCAGAAACTGGTTTTATAGCCTATAAACCTAATGCGCAGGGCTAAAAATAACTTCTTTACACTGCAATCTGAAATAGAAATTAACGGTATTTTATTTTACTTAAAAAGGGGTGAGAAATATGGATCTAAATATTCAATTCCCAGCAATGATTTGAACTTTTGTAACGCCAGAAAGTATTTTGGGTTGCAAATTTAGATCTCTCCATAATGTTTGACAGATTTTAACAAAATTTACATTATATTTGTTATTGAAATATTTTTTGTGGGGTTACAGGAGTGTACTTATTTGTACTTATGATCATTAATGTAAAAAATGTCACATGTAAAATTCCAATAGGCGGATAATGAGGAATAAGGAGGAAAAGTTTTGCCTTTGAGCCGTCAGAGAGGTTAAGTTACACGTTATACGCCAACGTGTACGTGTAAGTTTAAAATAATGAAGTGTTAAACGATAATGTTAAGTTGGGCAAATACATCAAAAAGTCACTAGATTCCACCTTAGCAATGAATGTAATGCCTCCGAGTTACTCAGCAGTGTTACGTTGGCTGCTGAGGTGGAATCTAGTGGTTTTGGAATTCATCTTACACGTACACGTATGCGTAAAACGGGTAACTTAACCTCTCAAGTTTTAGGGATTTGTACTCCTGTGTGCTTAGAGAAGAGTTAGTGGGAGTGGTAACAAACAGTCGGGGGAGGCAACACTCTTGCCTCAAAAAGAGCAGAGAAGGTTGTGTTATTTTTTTATCGATATAATTTGAATGATGTCGGATGAAAACGCCCAGATTCAGACGACACAGACATCTTTAGATGTTCCATCGTCTTGTTGCGGAAAAAACCCGTACAGAGTCGGTAACTACAGAGATAGTAGAGAGGTCAAGCTACCCGTTGAACGTCAACTTGTACATGTGACAGGAATTCTGAAATCACCGTATTACCTTCAGCGGCGTCCGTAATGCCGCCGAGTAACTCGGCTGTGACCATTACTCTCAATTTGACAGCCATATTAGCTTTTTTCTTTGAACCTTATTCTTGGACACACAGTTAATAATGCAAACTTTATACTTGGTAGTCTTGTGCATCCCCTCTTTATTTCCTGTAAAAATTATGTTGATGACACCTATATTTTACAGTTTGTACCATATTTGTCTTTTTTGCACAAGTCATATATTAGAGATTTGATCTGGACACCTTATTTGTATCCATGTGATACAGTAACGTATATTGTCTTAACGCTGAATGAGCGCAGGTCCATCTAGACTTATTTTTTAACTGCACCATTTTAAACGTACACGTACAGGTACAGGGAAAACGTGAAGCTTGACCTCTCTAATAGTTTTCAAACGATCAATGGAGGTTAACTCCTACTGACGGAAAGGTGTTATATGTGAGGCAGATCTGAGCGACATCCAGACATGTGATCCGCACGTATCTGCTGCGCACTACAATTGATGATCTGAAGACATGTGAAAAAAATAAAACGCCCCTGAAATTATGCTGATGAAGCCATTTTAAACAGATTTTGTTTTTAAATTTAAATGCCATTTTAAAGCTTAAAAAGTACTGCTCTCCGCACATTAAAGGCAGAGTTTGAGAAAATTGGAACGGTTAATGAAAAAAATGTAGATTTTTATACCTTTTCATAGATTATGCAATCTTTGGCCTTCCTTCTTCAATGTAATATTACCAAACACACGATTAAATTGACCCATAAAAGTCACTGATCAACCCACAATAGAATTAAACAAAAACCGGTTTTTAAAGCAGGAATGCCATTCAGTTGAAGGCCAACCGTTCACTTTGCAAGTCTTGATCTGCTGTGGAAAAGCACTGAAAATAAAAAACAAACAAAAAAAATTCGACCTTCAAATGACCTTGACCTGTATTTTGGTTTTAACCTATTTATTTCGCATAAGCATACCGCGTAGACAAACGGCTATGACGTAAAAAATAGCACTGATCGGAGCACTGCAGATTTGACCTTGCCATGAGGTGACTTACTGGGACCTCGCGGGTGGTGTTACGTACTGAACTGAACCGGGATCAGCGCCAGGTTAACGCGTCAATTATTAATCAGAGCAACGGCCCCAGGAAGCACCACAGGGGAAATAGCTGCTTCAACCTGTGCGCGTTATAATGCAATTACGTTACTACGGAGGATGTGCCTCATGTAATAATGCTGCTCATTTGTGACCTTATGAGGATCTTTGTGTTGGTTTTAATTGGTCTTGCTTCCTGTGAATTAGACTGAGGTGCACCGGTGCTTAGGTCTTAAGACACAGGAAATGCGGGCAGCTGTTTAGTACAGGTCACTTTTGAAACTAGTGATGTTGTCATACTCAACAAGTAGGTCTTTCACATGACCCGTAAAACGTAACGTAATGTGAATTGTAGGGGGGGGGGATATTACATTTTGCATTACGATATTGCTTTGGCCGGAGACCTACCTGGACATACTGATTACCAGGCAGGCGACCCGTCGCACATGCGCATCTTACTCACGCATCTTTTCAGTTTTTTCAGGTTCTCAAGGATAATCGCCATATTTATTTGGATGTCCAAATAAATATGGCGACGTGGGTCTCCTGCCTGGTAATCAGTATGTCAAGGGAGGTCTCCGTCCAAGATATTGCTATTCATTATGATATTTATACACATCCTGTAATGTATAATGTAACCACCCCCCCCCTCATTTGTATACGTTACGCTGTGCAGCTCTTTTCAAGATTTTGGTTTACCCTTCAATTCACAAAGGATCTTTCTGCGAAAGACCAATTAATTTACAATTGTTAAATTGCAGGCCCTCGAATGAAAACACCGTTTGTAACGTCATTACGTAACGTTACTACTAAAGAAATGTCTTGTGTAATAACACTGCTCATTTGTGAGGATCTTTGTGTTGGTTTAATTGGTCTTGCTTCCTGTGAATTAGTTCAGACTGAGGTGAACCGGTGCTTAGGTCTTAAGGCACAGGAAAAACGGGCCCTTATGTTATCTTGCAGGCCCTCGAATGAAAACACCGTTTGTAACGTCATAACATAACATTGTAACTTAAGACAGCTAAATAGAAATCAAGAGACAAAAGAAACTCTTTTAAGTTGTCATGTCATTACATTGTCACGTTGCGACGTTGCGTTATGTTGTAATGACGTTAGAAACAGTGTTTTGATTTGATAGACGTCAATTAGACAATTGCAAACTAGTTTCAATTTTGACTTCAGCATGTTGTGGGAAGTATAATCCAAACGATTAAAGACAACTAGAGCCTACCTACGTCTCTTTGTGTCCTATTGTTGTAGGTTTGTATTACAACTTTTGATCTACTTCCTCCATTTCTGCCGTGGTGTGATGTGGAATAATGTCTGGGATCAATAGATTATAAAGTAACTTGGTTTTGTTGTCAGTTCTATGTGATCTACAGAGATACGGGAATCCTTTAAACTACCACGTTCCTAACGCCCACCCAAATCTTGAATTCTCAGATCCGGCGGTACCACCCATCCGGTGCACCCGGTACCACCATGTACCACCCATCCGGTGCATTAAAATTTACATAAGGCCTTTTTATGGTTAAAATAATTTGGATTACATTACACTGACAGGATTTTCAAAGTGCGGCTGTGGGAAAATTAAATGTAAAAAAATATTAATTTTGTCGTTAAAAGGCTAGATTATCTTTAAGAAAATCGATGACATTTAAATTTTTTTCAATTTGACTTGCGTCTATTACGGCAATATTCGCTATGCGTAACATGTTTCACCTGCTGTTTGAGGTTTTTTTTTATTATTTCAAATTGCGGCGGTAAATGTAATCCAAACGATAAAATAATAATAAACTAGGGACGTACGCTTTTAAATTCCCCAGTCCAAAGCGTGTTAACTGGTGTTTAATTATGTTAACTTTTCTCTGGGCATATTCCTCTCTATTCACTGTAAACGTTTTCCGTCGCACTCAGAAATCAGAAATTAAAGAACAAAGCAAAAAGCAACAGAAAAAAAAAATCGAATAGCAATTGAAGAAAGATGAGAAGGTAAAATAAGTTAATGGAAAATTTGTACTAAATGTTAATAATATTACAAGCATTGTCTTTCTTCACTCAATCGATTAAAATTTTGAGTCTAAAGTACTGTTTTTATTTTACCTAAACGGTGCGCTGTAAAGACCCAATCGGTAAATCTCACCTTCAGCATATCAGGGTGTAAAATTGGTACCGTGGGAGGACAGGAATATGTGTACAGAGTATGTGAATCTTTTGCGGGTTGTAGATTTACAAATTTTGCACTGATCTCACAAACATGTGGTAATGTGATGACTCCATTGTGGGTGAGTTCTCAGGTGATTTCTTGGCTGGGAAGTTAAGAGTTTGTGGGTTACAGATGTATATCACAGTGCAAATACCGTATTTGTCTTTTTTATGGCGCATGCGCGCTCGAGTTATTTTTTTAGGTGTGCCTTATTTAAGTCACCCCTTTGAATAATTTGCAAACATGTTTCAGGTCAACAGCAAATAATAAACCCGTTACTATTGTATCCTCTTCATACTCTCTGTCTAAGTACTGTGTTTGATATGAGAAACATTTCATATTTGATCTGTCCTTAGGCAGACTTTTTGTAGTTACTAAGAATTTTTCACCTCCTTATGTTGTAATAGTAAGTTTGCAAGAATTTGTTTTCAACTCCTTGATGTTGTAATAGTAAATTTGTAATCATTAACATGTATTTTTTGCCAAAAAATGTGAATTGAATAAGGTCACAATGGCAAAAATTCTCGTAAATGCATGAAAAAAGGGGGTGTGCCACAATTCGGGCATGCGCCATAAAAAAGACAAATACGGTAGCTTAAGCATTGTTGTAAATAAGAGGTGGTCGTATAGGCAGTAGGATGTCAGTGGTGGGATGTCAGCGGTGGGATGTACAATGGCACCAAAAGTAGAGACGTTATGTAACAAACGACAATAAGTCATAAGCCTCTGTATAATGGCAGTTACATGAAGATGGATTAGTTGCTTTGTTCTTTTGTCTTTATTGTAACCGATATGTCGCAAATAGGCGTTTTAGACGAGTTTAGAGGAGGGAATGGGGTGGGGAGATTAGGGGTCTCACGGGTCACAATTTACTACCCCGGGTACCCGAGAGCCTAAACCCGACCCGATGACCCTAACCCGAGGATACCTCAGGAATTGCAAACTTTTGACGTCTTTCAGTTACACTGTACACCATTATATTCAAAAATTAATATAAGGAGTTGCGTTAACTTTCAGGAGTTATCAGTGTGGGAAAAAATTGTCTGATTTATTCCCATTTTAAATTTTGAACCTCTTAACCTCAGGAACTGGCAAGAATCTAGATTCCAAACATTCCACCCGGATCCACAAACATCCATGGTCCGGGTGGAATGTGATTTGAATTTAGATTGTAGCCAGTCCCAGAGATTAAGTGGTTCCAAATTTGTCATGATCATGATAAAATTGTCTCTTTCTATCTCTTGTAATAGTTGCATGATTTTGTACCCCGGAATAAATCATAAAAAATGGGCATAAATCCAACGCCGATTTCACACACTAGTTATGCAAACTTTGTAATTTTTGTTCAGAGAAATTCAGTCTGAAGTTCATGGACATTGACAAAAAAATCCAAGTAAAACATTGTGTTTTTTTTTTTTGTTTTTTTATTTTATTTTATTTTTTTTTATAATATTCTACAATGTGAAAAAATCATGGGTGTCGGGTCACTGTATGATATCTCGGTATTGCCTTCACTACCCGACCCGACGGGTATCCGAGATACCCGGGAGAACCCCGGAGAATCATAAAGATTCATGACAGCTCCAGGGGACTGGGAGCTATTTCTGGACCCTGAACACAGACTGCACCCCTGGATCAAAACAAAAACATTTTCACATCGTCGGGATGGCGGGGCTGTTGTTTACGTTTTTGCATGTTATTTTACGAATGCAATGTTGCCGCCACATTTGAAAAATATAGGACATTTTGTCCCTCATACCTGAATTTTGGGGACATTTTCATTGCAACGAGGGTCACCATAATCATTGGCGGATCTGGGGGGGGGGGGCCCTACGGCCCAAAATTTCTTCATTTTCATGCAGTTTT
>JBCAUI010398066.1:0-14424 GCA_038406195.1 Haplosyllis anthogorgicola | reverse complement strand
TTTTACTGTAACGTCAATAAATTCTTCAAAAATAAATGGCAAAAAAATAATCTGATAGAATGGTTCGGTAATGAATTTTTGGAAAGCATAGAGTCTTATTTTTAATTACTATATAATATTCCTGATTAACATTTCACTTCACAATTTAAAAAAAAAAAACAAATAATAAAAAATCAGCAAAACAACTCCTATTGCTAGGGGCTTGTCCTAAAATTACTTCAGTTAAATTAATCATCTCACCTATGTATTTCATTGGTGAAGTCGTACACATGTAAAGGTACTCCTCTGTGCACCTGTGCCCAGCAGCAACCCAACCACCTTGAATCTCCAAGCAGTTGTTGTCATGACTACCCGTCGGACTATCGTAGTCAAAGGTGCTGCTATCTATAAACGCAAACCGTTCTCTGGCTCCAATCCAGGTCGCGGCACTGAATAAGTAAAGCTTGAAAATGTTGACTAATGTTGACTAAATTATACCTAACCTCTGAAGAGGTTAGGTATCTTACGAATATTAATATTAGAATATTATACAGGATATACATATGTCTATAAAGCCATTAGAAATGGCTGTACAGGACACAGCATACCACTATGGTGTTGCTCAAATGAAATCTATTGATGATGGAACTTCTTTGATTAAAACTCCTAAAGAAACAGCTAATAATGTAGCTTGAACAGCAAGTTATCTAGATTCCTTATTTAATAAATAAACAGCCCTACCCACTATCTATTATTTGATTGAGAAATCTGAACTCTTCTTCTGAATGATAAGTCGCCAGATGTCCTCCCTTGTTATTGCAGTATTGTTCTGCGTCGTCAAAAGTCCTGTATGGCCTGATGAATTGCATGTAACATGATCCTTGAAAATACCTCCACTCGCTTTGACATGGGGCTGTTCGAATAAAATATATCAAGTTAATGTCTATTAAGTTTCCTTTCTTTGTAATAAACTTTTCTAGCTCAGATCAGAAAAACTGCATTCAACATTTATGCCAAAAGATAAATTGTACTGCAGAGCCATCTGTCGGTGGGCAATCGTTTTAAATACAGGTCATCGCGCTTAGCTTGAACACGGAAAACTCGAACTTCTGCTTAGCTAGAACTTCTTGAAATATCCCGTCAATTGGTTATCTATTGTAAAATTGACGTTCAAATCAAGCTTCCTCTCAGCACAAACTTTCCTTTGTTTCTCTGAAGTTTCCTTTGCTGTGCTTATTATTATTTATTTATTTATTTATTTATTTTATTTTTTTTTTTTTTATTGTTCCAGAACACATAATAACGCCCTCCTCGGATGAGCACTACTTTTCCGTTTGTTTCGTTAGTTTACAAGCCCTTACCAGGCAGAAGTCAGGTCCAGCAGAAGGATAACTTAAAGTCCACATCATGCCAATAGCCACTGCTTTTGTCTTCTCTCGAAATATAAAATATAAATGTTATTTTGTTTCTCATACTTGAACAGAGGAAAAACAAGCTAAGGTTGCTCCTTCAACTTGTGGTTTTATTACACAACGGTATAGTCATACATTAATATCTCAACGCAATCTACATGAAATTTATCTTGTCAACTCTATAAAGGAAGTAACCAAAGTTTCTTTATCAACAACAAACCAGGCAGAAGCTTCTAGTTATTAAATTTTGAAAAAAATACTAATAAATTTAAGAATAGTTCAGTGAGAAAGGCTGGCAAAAGAAGACAAGTTCTATGGTCATGTTTGCATTATTGCTGTCGTTACAAAACATCCAAAGTATTTGTCACTCTATGGGGATTTCGCACAAGACGATGCCGCCCTCTATGCATACTCCATAGGCCATCAATGGGGATTCTCGATTTGCGACAGATATTTGGACTGCGCTCCTTCAAAATCAAATACATTTGGTGTTCTCTATTGTAATTAATAAATAAATACCATTCTTATGTTCACTCTTTTGTTCTGGACGTTTCAAAACTGATACAAGTTCTGTGTACTGATCAATATGATTAAGCCCCACGAGACCTGGGTGTAAAATTGGTGCCAGCCCTATATGGATTAGCCACCACCTGATCTCATCATCAAGACGAACCTGAGGGATAGCTCACACTAAGGCTGGGTGAGTTCTCATGCGAGTTCCTGGCTGGGAAGTTAAAATGTTGTAAACGGCAATTTGTGTCTGAACTGATGATAACTGTGGTTTACCAAGAGTGAATAACTCTATCCAAACCCCTACAGTTGTATTTATTTGAAGCTGGTGAGGCACGGTACTGCGTACCTACAATCCACCCAACCTTTCCTAAAGCTGCTTCATCCTCATCACGTCTCATTCACTAAAACGAGCAGCTTCAGTGCAAATCACAAGCATTACGTGTGTAGAGTCTCAGGCTGTGCGTGTAGGGATGGACTGCCGCACTTTCTGTTACCAGGTTAACTGCAGATATCAAGGATAACCGAAACAATTACGTACAATCTGACGTTCAGACGACAGACTGTGAAGTGCTGCCAATTTGATCCAGTGTCAAGGGTATGAATTAAATTTGCAAATGAAGTCACATTGATGTAAGTCACATAGTAAGGTGTTACAAATTTTATGTGGCCTGTAAAATATGAACTGATTTTACTATTGAATACAGTGGTCAGCATACATGATCTTACCAGTGCACAAAACGAGTATCTGAATTTTAACACTGTACATTATGGGAGTTCTCTTATGTAACCTTATGAGCACAATTAATACAATGATTGTATAATGTTATAGCAATGGATGGAGCGTCACATAGAAGATATACGACATGTGTCTGATTAATCACCTTTTTATAGGTGGTAACATTTATTTAGTTTTAAGGATACTCTGGACACAGCACAGAAACTTAATCCAAAATAGTTCAACAATAGAATAAGGACTAGTTCATAATAGACCATACAGCAAAGCTTGTATGGATAATTGACAACTGAGAAAATAGACTAGATATAACATCCTTTACATGATGTCATTTTATTGCATAACTTCTAAATGCATACATCATTTTCTTGCACACCTATTGTAATTACCACCCCCGTATGCGGGAAGGTAATGTTTTCAGTCGTGTCTGTGTGTCAGTCTGTCTGTGTGTCTGTCTGTCTGTCCGAGCTATAACTTTTGAACCGTTTTACCTAGAAATTTAATTTTTGGTATGGTGGTACATCATGATATGTAGGTTAAGTTTGAGTATCAAAGTTATTGGGTCAACTTCAAGGTCATAGCAATAAAAAGTGTCACAATTTTTAGTGTTGTCTGCTAATATCACATGTTATGATGTTTGTGACAAGTAAATGAGGTCAAGATCAAAATATAGGTCAAATTCATTTGAAGGTCAAGGTCATTTGAAGGTCAAATTTCTAGATTTTTTGTAGTTTTTTCATGTTTTAATAACTATTTGCATTTTAGTTACTATTTGAGTTTTAATGACTATTTGTGAAGCGGGCGGTTCGGCCTTTGATTTGAAGGCATTCCTGTTGATAAGATATTCCTCCAGAACCCATTGAATACATTCGCCGAGTGAACAGCTTCGGATGCAGAACAGAAGCAGTGAACTGCGGATCTGTGCACGGATAATCAACAGAATTGAGCACCATTGATCCGGAACATTCATTCAGACAAACTGCTGAATAATTTACGCAACATATGTATTCACACGTATTTACACGTCAGTTTGAATTTTGTTTTTATTAATTGAATAAATAAGTGAAATAACCAAGATCTACATCTTCTTGTGAAACGTTAATGTAAGGAAAAGAGACAGAAAGAAAGAACTATACAGAAGTGGAATAAGAGTTGGACTAGAAACGATTAGTAGAAGACAGACGTGATCGAAGTATGATGGATTTATCTTTGTTCGTTTCAAGACAGTGCTGAAAGAAGGTTGCGTGAAGTGATATGTATTAAGACAATAGTGTCTTCTGCCTTTGTGCAATGAATTCATCCGAGATAAGAATATTTTAAGGTAGTTTTGAAATTACAAGTGCATGTTCATAATATCAATGTCTGATACTTTGCATTGAGAACTGTGGATATGAAAGGGAAACAGAACAAAAAGGAATGGTTTGATGCATGACAAAGGGACAAATGAAGACATTTTGCATCTGAACATTGATAGGGAAAACCACTAATGTTTTGGTGGAATGTGCCAAGTAGTCAAACGTTTATTGATGTTATGTTAAACGCTTCCTTGCAAACAAACTTTTCAATTGCTCGCTAAACAGCAAATTAAAAGCAGACAAGTAATCGTTGAAACAATAAATTAGGCATTTTGAACAAATATATTGCAACTGAAAATAAATGCACATGTACACATGAAAACAGTTATTAACATTTATGATTTGAAAAATTATGCAAACTGAAACACAACCCCTAAAATTTCTTTCAATTTGGAGCAGCACCGAATAGAAGGAGAACAAAAGAATTTCACGCAGTGCTATTGCTGTGTAACTGTTCGAAATCTTCTGCAGGCCCGGACTAGCAGAGACGAACTTGGTGTTTAAAATAATTCAGCAGATATCTTATGAGCTGTATCACATTACGACAGAAGTGAACTTCAAAGCTGGTAATATGCAATTGCATAAGAAGTTTTTGATCAGTTGGAAATTTTGAACCTGGGCATTCAATACAGTTTTCCTACTCAGTTTCATTATCTGGCAATTATAAAGCGCAACAATGGCTGGTGGAGACACAATCAAGTATTCTGGCGTAACGGTAAGCGCCGTTCTGAGCGTGGACTTAGACAACGACGATAACGTCATTGACGTCAACGACACTGAGTTCAACCTGACGACGCCGTGCAGTAACGACTACTGCGTCAGTAAGGAAGAGTACATTAACATGATAGAAGAATACGTAAAACCATCAGTGTTCGAGTGGTTTCTCATCTCTCTCTACTTAATAGTGTTTGTAAGTATCTGATGATTTAGAAATGATGACAATAATTGCTGCAATTCACAAATGCAAATTTACCTCAAAATTTTTCATTTATGCTTAATTATAGAATATTTTACACTTTTGTAATTCATGTAAAATTTAGCAAAGAAATTGTTTAAGCGAGGTACAAGGCTTGCTTAAAGTTTTACCTTGCTTACACTCATGTTCTTAATTTCACACCCAAAATTAAGCTTCTGACCAGTATTGACCAATATGAAGAAGTGTTACATAAAATTTCATCCTTGCCTAATTTGTTGTTTGTTAATCCAGAGGTTGAAATTAAGCAAGAAAATAAATTAGTTACGTAAGCAATGTTAAAATTAAGGAAGGCAAAATTAAGCTCGTACATTTATGAATGGGAGCAAATATCAATATCGAGCAATACAATTTTATTTTGTACAAAAGGAGAAAATCACAGTAAAAATTGTGGTTTTTTTGTGGAACTTTCCCAAATTGATTTTTAGCATCTCAACATCTTATCTTCACAACCAAATAGTTTTTATTGTTTCATGTTATTTTGTAATTAATGCAATATGAAAAGACAGCTAGAAAATTGTATTGCATTATTTTTTGTTGGAGTTCAAATGGCCTCGATTCATCAGAGGAATTAATTAGTTAGATTTAAATTTCTGCAAGTGTTAACATTATAAAAAATTATATTATAAATTAATAAAATTATATTTTGCTTTTATTTCATGTCACAGGTGTTGGGATTAGTCGGCAACTTCCTGGTGTGTTTCGCGGTGTGGCGGAACCCGCACATGCGTACTGTGACGAACTACTTCATCGTGAACCTGGCGTTCGCGGACTTCATGGTGTGTCTCATCTGTCTGCCGCCCACCGTCATAGGTGACGTCACCGAGACGTGGTTCATGGGCAGCGTCATGTGTAAGATCGTCCAGTATCTACAGGTATGTCTCATCTCATGAAATCCTGTTGATTTCTCTTTAAGGCTTTTCTATAAGGCTCAGAAGGTAAAATTTATATCAGTTTTGCAACAAGAAGCTTATCAAAAACAGCGTAGAGATACCATGTTTCCTCTTTTGTTCTGTACGTTTCCAAATTGATAGAAATTTCACGAGCTGCCCTCACCAAGTAGAAATGAAGACGATTTCAAAGCTAAAATGTTTCATTTATTGCAAGTTGATATTTTAAATGATGTCACCAGTACGCTTGATTTGTTATGGACTGAAAGTAAAACAGCCATTGTCAGGGTATAGATAGTGTTACACAATAATGACATAAACAAATGCTGAAAATTTGAGTGACCAATCGGAAGTTCCATAAACTCCATGTTGTCATCAGTAAGATTTTGCAAAAAATTATAAAATGTTTCTGAAGAAAAATATGCAATTTCAAGACTCCATAGCTTCACAGTCGCACTTAGTTTTAGTTAAAGAATACGACTGTGAAACTTCAAAGTCTTCATATTGAATACATTTCCTTAAAAGCGTTTATAAAATATAAATTTGTCATTAATTTCTTTCACTATCGATGCCTTGTTGTTCCTCAACTGACACAGAAAGCTTCTAACAGTCAACAAATCCGATATAAACTTTAAACTTTTAACTGTTTGTACAGCTTTCCTTTTACTGATTTCGGACTTTTTAAAAAGCTGTGTTTCTACTAGAGGTAGACTGTGCGTTATAGTTCAGTACAAAAATGCTTCTCGCGATGCGTAAATAAAATAAAAGTTCTAATGATGTATGTGTAACTAGTAGTGTTGATAAGTGCGTGAAAGTTTCGGAATGAACGACCATTTCTGTTTCGGGAAATTTTCTCACATGAATGCTAGCAACTTAAACGCAAAAAGCTACTGCTTCCATAAAACAAAGATATATGTTTTGCGAGCATGGCTTGCATTTGCAAATTAGGAATAATTTGCTGTGATATTTTCATTCATAGCTGCAGCAGCAACCTTTGATGTGCAAAATCGAGCTTTCGCAGCTTTCGTGAAACATTGGAAACGTTTTTTTGTGTGTGTTTCAGAATTTCTTTGCCTAGAAAGGTACTCGACCTGACAAATTATTTACGTTTGTAATGATGTCATTCAAGGTTTTTTCTTAATTTGTTCTGAGAGAGAATTAGGCTAATTAGCCTAATCCTAGATAACAAATTGAATTTAGAAAACTAGTGTGAACACTTTTTAATTTCTCACCCTGAAACCAGTCCATTTTTTGGATGCGGGTTGAGAAATTGAAATGTCTGCAAATTAAAACCTCGAATACCTGAAGAGTAGTACGTATAGTATAAACACTTCAATCCAATACAGGCTTCCGACTGGCCGCAAGTTTACTTTGAACTAAAGTTTTTTCATGGTGTATGTCCGAAAAGGAAGCTGTTGAAACTATCAATGAAAAACACAAGCACGAACGAAGCAGGTGTGCCATGCAGACGAAATTGTAAAAAGACTAGAACGATAGTCTTTAGACTATGTATATAGTTTATTAACTCTGATACAGAATTGCAAGGTGCAAGTTGAACTGAATAATTAAAGATGGCTACTAATGATGCTAATGCATAAGTCTAATTAACCAATAGGATAGTCTCTAGACTGTCACATGACTTGCAGGTGCAGGCAAAGGTGGGGAGCCTGCAGCACCTCTGGTGTTAACTCTAACTGCAGTCTAGTGATAACTCTAACTGAAGTCTGGTCCTTTGACAATCATATGTGCCAATAATGTAAGTAAAACACAAAGTTAAGGTCAACTATAGATCAAGGACGTTTGAAGGCCAATTTGTAGGTTTTTTAATGAATTTGTTTAATGCTTCAATATTTATGGCGTTTTAGTGACTATTTGCGAAGCAGGCGGTTTGGCCTTTGATTGGAAGGCATTCTTCTTTTCTTGAATGTATTTGTAGTGTAGCTGGGCTTGCAGTCGATTGTTTGCGGTCGATATACAGAACCAAATTAACTAGCAAGTCATAAAAAACGAATGCCTTTTGTGAATGTCTTGGCTGTAGGATCTTAGCTTTTATTGTAGTTTTACTTTCATTTTCCTCCAGTGGAGCAACAACTCATCAGAATATCAACAATGCAGCAAAATCTGTCCCAAATCTTGCTGCATGTTTTTGAGTCGTACAAAATAAAGAGTTCACCGTATTATACTAAATGTAATCAAATAAAGAATATTCCCAGCCATTAATTTTTGGCTTTCATTATTGCTCATTTTGTTCGAAATTGAATGTGAAATAAAAGTTTGAATTTTACTAGTCTACTGAATAGATGATATTACACTGGTCTCTCTTGACCTGGTAATGTTCTAGTACAGCAGGGTCTGTTTTGGGCGGACCCCCTTTTGCACATACGTACTGTCATCCCCGTACTTTTTCTGGAATATCGATGTTTTTTATTAGTATTTGGTACTCTTTTGCATAAACAGACTGTCATTCCCAAACGGTGAACAAAAAAATTTGCACAGTACAGACAAAAAGGTCTGTTTTGGGCAAACATTTTTGGATATTTTCCAAATTACAATGTGTTATGGCTAACTTTTACTCTAAAACTGAAGGAATGATTACAAATTTAATTGATAATTTTTACATTTTTATGTTGTTTCGATTTAGTTGTCAAATTTTGTTCATTTTAGAATGTTTTTATCAAATGTTTGATCAATTAAATGGAGGACATTGTCAAAGTGACATCCAAAAATATTTGACTGAGGTCTCTTTTGGTCGTACAGAATGTCATCCACGTACAAATTGCCTTGTACACTTGGTAGTTCGTCCAAAACAGACCCTGCTGTACTTTAAATTTCTGGTACGGAAGGTACATACCTGTACTTGGACCAGGAGGTCCTACATTTGGACCAGGAGGTCCTATACTTGGACCAGGAGGTCCAACTGGACCAGAGGATCCTCTACGTGGACCAGAGGGTCCCGCGAATGTCTCCGGACATATGTTACAGGTCCGACGACAGTTCTGCTGCATTTCGGTTGCGTTAACATCACTGGCAAACCGTTCTCCTGGACAGTAGTCTTTAAGTAAATCACATCCAGATGATGCATCTTCACAGGCTGTCAAAGAAAACAAAACCATGATTGCGAGAAGGCGAATACTTGTGTTGATTAGAGGTTTTTCTTAATTAATTTCCTTTAGGCTACCTGATCCACCAAGTCTATCTATTTCTACCAGAACTTTCAGACATATTAATAGACCTTAAGTTTCAATTGCAATCTGACAATTCTACAATTCAGGATTCATACCTAAATTTGTCATTCAAGAAAATGGTTTTAAGAGGAAAATTAGTCTTAAATTCATACGTCTGGAAACCTAAGAAAATTTGGTAGATTATAAATTCGATTGTTTTCATTTGTAAAGTTTCAACATATCATTTATTATACCAGATGAAAGAGTATCTTACGTTGTCCAAGAGTGAAATCTACGGGCATCATCTGGAAAATATAAAATAAACCTATTTTGTGTATTATTAAAATTTCCAAAAGAGATAAATTATAGACGAAGCATAACAACTAATCTGTAACATTAGACTGTAAGTCTTGACAAATGTTCAGAAAACACTTCTGTAACAATTGTGATAAAAGAAGACATGCATTTCTAAGCAAAGATGAATTGGTGTTTAAAGTTTGCAACATTAAACATAATGACAGAAATTCTTCCTAATAGCAATGTGTTATATGCCTTTACTTACTAAGAAAATAGTTCCAGTGACGATGAATACAATCATTTTTGCCTTCATTTGATGTATGGTTTTAAAAAAGAAGCATAAATTTAACCCTGTGAAATAAATAAAACAAGTATAATTTCTGTTCCACATACGCAGGTCATGGTGCTAAATATAATTTGCACACTGTTTTTCTCGTCATTTGTGTGGATTGTTTAATATTTTATAACAAGTTGTCGAGACTCAGAATTTACTGCATTTTACGCGTCTAATTGCTGTAGTATAGAAAAGGTGATAGTAGAGATTACATTATCATTCACTAAATCACTTTTATCCAGATTGCAATCTTTCTCTCTTCAATATTATTAGGTATATTCAGTGAGTGACATACCAGCCACTGCAAAGTATCCTCAGTATGTTCAAGCCACAGTATCCCTGGCATATCAAAAGCTAGACAAAATATTATTTTTATTTTCCAAATATTCAAGTAAATTTCCCAGTATGAGGAAGAAATAATATGAAAAGATGGACGTAATGCCCTACAATATCACATTTTTCTTTTTATATACATTTTAAACCTGAATTTAAAATTAGTAGAGCGTTGATGATAGACGGAACGGAAATCATACTTGTTTTATTTATTGGGACGATGGTTTTATGCCATTCACTACTACCTGTGATTTGTGTAAGGAAAATATTCGCATGGAAAATTCGCATTTTGTTGTCTGTTCAGCTGCCTTATACCGCATATGGAAGAACGTTCATTAAAGGTAGATTGCTCAAAATAGGGTAGACTACAAAGTGTAATTTACAAAGTGCGATTTTATAGCTAACATTATGTGATGGTGTGCTAAACTGCAGTGGTAGAATACATAAATTTTTGGCCGCGCACAATTGTGGCAGCACCTGACGTGCAATAATTACACGCTACACTTCTTTCCCTACGACAGAGAAATAGCGAGCATTATACCTGTTAATCAAAATTAAATTTGGCAGATCAGTACACAATATTCGTATCAGAAGTTTAATAATAGCGCGGCAAAAGCACAGCGTGAAATTCTTTCGTTCTCTCTTTTGTTCTCTTTGTTTCCAAAATGATACGATTTCTGTGCACTGACACTCCATGGCAACTAGATCTCTCTTGCAAAATAAATTCTAGGTAGACCAGGTAGACATCGGTACTCAATAGTAGATCCACAGTCATAGGATCCAGATTGTGGGTCTTGTACAGCATTTGAACCTGTCCAGGATTACCACACCAAACCACTTCAAAGGAAGCATAAAATACCCCCACCATAATACTACATCCTTTTATGACTGTGCCAGACCAAGATAATGTTCAACTTTATGGATGAGTCATAAAGTTTTTTTCAAAACAATATAAACAACATATTTAGGCCTACATGTAGAAGGTAGAATTTGACTGATATATTAAGTTGTATAATACAGTCTTAACTTATATTAAGTGCGCTATTCAACAACACAACTTTAAAGATCTGATTTAGATGGAAAAGGTTATGTGTTACAATATTACTGATAGCTTACATGTACACGGAAGTACTGGCGGCCACTGTCCATTGGGTTGGCAGGTACTGATTCCACCTCCTGTTCTGCAGGGTGCGCAGTCAACTGCACAACTCTGACCGGGTGTACATTCTAGGTTTTTCCAAATTAATTTTTGTTTATCTAATTAGGCGAATTAGCCTATTTAGGCCAAAAAATTAGGTAAATTAGGCGAATTAGCTTAATTAGGCAAGAAAATTAGGCAGATTAGCCTAATTCACCTAATTAGACAAGAAAAATTAATTTGGAAAAAAAAACCATTGTCCTGGGAAAACCAAAACACCACATAACATACCGAAGCAAATTCAATCTATTTAATCTGCTAAACTTTTGTAAAAATGCATGTTCAAACTAATATGACTTAAGCAGTGAATAGAATATGATAGAATTTTTTTCAATTCACCCTAGTGGGGTGATGGAATTTTCCTTTCCATATTTGGTAATACCACATGGTCACATAGCCCATCCTGACCAGCAGGGACCATCAGCTCTTCACTTCTAGTCCATGTGCTGTGGAGAACACAACTGCTTAGACAGACATTGCTATTTACTGACTGACTCTGATTCAATATTGCAGGAGCAGGACAGCATTGGGTTGGTATTTTGTACCACAGATACCCTTTAGAAGTGTTGCTTATTCATGTGTGTAGCCTCCTAAAAGCACAACATTCATACCATCTAAAATGTGATGGTGTTCATGACATTGTCGGCTTTGGAGACTAGTCTGCCAATGCAGAGAAGTCATGACACCTATACTGGCCAATATTGACCAATATCTGGTGTGTAAAACTGTTACCGGTGAAAGGTTACGATTCATCCGGTAACATGTGCATGCCTTTTCTGGGTACTTTTTAGGTTATTCTAGCAGTTTGTGAATTTAGGAGTCATTTTCAGTTGCTTCTAGTAGAAACACCTGACGTTTTCTGGTTTAATTTGGTTTGCATGTCATATTTATACATATCCAGTACAGGATAAGCTGATTCTAGTTTGAATTTTGTTCATTTAACTATTTCTTACCATATGCCAATGAGTTCAATTGAATTTGCCAACTGAGTAATATTCTACACCTGTAGTCAGTGGGGATGTTCCAGAGGATTCTAGGACAAGGAATACTGCTTGCACCTATTGTAAATACATTGTGGTCAATGTGACCAGATTCCAAATTATATAAATTGGCTTTGCATGTTCAGAATTAGTCCCAAATGCCTTCAACATCAACGTAAATTCGCCTTCAGTCCATATTCCATGCCAAATCTCCTGTACCAAATAGCTCACGTTTATGCTGTTTGGAACAGTACAGTTCCAACCTAATGTGTGCCATGCCTTATTATACCTTGCTTTCGCTTACTCTTTGCATTCACTCCGCCCCGTCTACACTGCAGCTACTCGAGGGTCCGAAGAACCAGAAGGTAAATTGATTTTAATAATTGCATTTAAGAGTGCCATTCACTGACTTGATTCACGTTGCGCATTCTCAAAAAGAATCACTGGTAGCAAACAATGGAAAATGACCCAGAAGTGAATTAATCTCTGACCAAGTAGATTAAACGGTAACCCTTGCCGACAGAAAGGGATGCCGCCATTCCATTGACCATTACTTCCGCTCTGGACTCGGCTGTTTCCTTGCAGAATAAAATTGCCGTGGCATTGATAGTCCGCGAAGGAGTTACAGTTGTACGGTCCCTGTGATGGAGTCACAAAACCATTGAGGATTCCAGGTGGATTTCCACACGTACACATATCTACAAATCGAATTGTAAAATATATAAGTTTTAATTGAATGTTGGGCTTTCAAGAAATAGTTCCCATTGTCAGTTTAGTGGATCGGTTCTTTCCTGCAGGCGTGTTTGCAGGAATTCTAAGATATGGGAAAGTATTTAGGCTATGCAGATGTCCCTTGACAACTCAGACACGGTGAATTCTTATACATCAATTACATTGACCAATTACATTAGCAATTAGATAAATTACACAGTAATTATTGTTGTAAATAGGGTTTTTTGCAAATACTTGATCAGTGATTTTTCATAACATGACTTTGAAATGACTCTGAAATAAAGGAATACCCATCAAACTTACCTCTTGTACAAATAAGACTGACAGGACTCCATCTTCTTAAGTTGGTGTCACAGGTTATTCTGCTGTTTCCTTGTATGGTGTAACCAGAGTTACACCTGTATTCCACAACAGATACACAGTTGTAAGGTCCAAAGTATGGAGTGTGTCAACCATTTAGTAATATCGGAGGATTGTTGCAGGTACAGGTTTCTGGATAGAAAAACAAACGAGTGTAAAATGTGTGTTACAATTACTCAAATAAAATATAAATGCAAATATTAAAATAAGTGTATTAATAATATACACAACCAGAAAATCTGAGTAAAATGCAAGAATAATGATCAATCAAGGTTTTTTCGAAATTTGTCTCTGCTAAAATATTTGGCACATTTGCCAAAATATGCAAACAATTTAATACCATTACTGGTTTTGAAACTGATTAGGAAATTGGTTAATTACAAATCACCAACTTTAGTCATTGACCTATTATTTTACTAATTATTGTATTAAGTTCAGGTTAATTTGTGTAAATTGTTAGGCAAAAATGAATGAATGAACTTCGAAAAACCCTTAGTGCCTCTGACAAACCTCATACACAAACAGGAGCCCAGCCACTGCATCTCCTTGTGCTTGGGTTACAAGTTATCCTGCTATTTCCCAGAATGGTGTATCCTTGGTTACATAGGTATGTAACTGTAGAACCACAATTGTAAGGTCCGAATGAGGGTGTCTGTGTACCATTTCGTAATGTCGAGGTTTGCTCTTCTCACGGTGGGGTTAGAGGTTTTAGCAATGAGAGAAACAAATAATTACTTCTTTGCAACGTTTATTCCACTAGTTTCAATGTGGACAAAAAACTGAGTATTTCAGTATAACTGAACAATCTACAAACAGACAATATT
Source organism: Haplosyllis anthogorgicola (assembly GCA_038406195.1). Classification (NCBI taxonomy): domain Eukaryota; kingdom Metazoa; phylum Annelida; class Polychaeta; order Phyllodocida; family Syllidae; genus Haplosyllis; species Haplosyllis anthogorgicola. The sequence goes on along the minus strand of JBCAUI010398066.1, from coordinate 347 downwards.
TAAAAGCATTGGTACAGGAAAATATACGGAGATATTCAATTGAACATGAAGTATTTCATGAATTACAGATTTCTGGCATGAAATATGGACTGAACGCAAATAGACTGTGATGTTTAAGACATTTGGGACTGATTCTGAACATGAAAAGCCATTTTATACACTTTGGGCACTGGTCACATTGACCACAATGTGTTTTGAATTTGTTACCGCGTGCCACTTTCTTTCTAGGAATTGATGGGGTTTTCCTATCTTAATGCTGGAACAATCTCAGCTTTGATCGAGATCAAAGCAAAGATCATTGTCAACAATTACAACAGGAACGGATTTGTTTCATTATACTCGCTTCT
>JBCAUI010397955.1:0-14425 GCA_038406195.1 Haplosyllis anthogorgicola | reverse complement strand
TATTATTATTATTATTATTATTATTATTATTATTATTATTATTATTATTATTATTATTATTATTATTATTATTTGGTGCACTTTCAACGACCTGACATGTCCTTTTTATTTTTTATTTTTGTTTGACCAGGATTCATTTGTAGGGTCACTGAGTACGTCTATTGACCCCCTTTCTGACCCTCCCCATGAGTTTTAATGCCAGGGTAGTTCTCTCACCTGAACTCATACTTGCTTGCATGTGGTGATTATAAAGGTCACGCCTGCCTTTTCCCGCCTTTTCTCTACATATCCTTCAAACATAGTCTAAATGCCCAAGGTGCAGCTTGCATAGAGAACACCTGCTGAGTGAACTATTCCACATCGAATGGCATAACTCTTGAGTTAAGATTTTGTTCACAACAAAACAACAGGGAAGAGAGAATATACTGTGTGCTAAGAAAATTTAAAGTTTACAGTTTGTAAAATAACTATGAGTTATTTGTTTTCATTGCAGGTCTTTGAAGCAGATGAGATGATTTCCTTCCATATGGGAGAACTGCCTGATTTTGCTGCACAGGAGGGCATTATGAGATATGCGATTGGTCGTATCACAGATGATGATGGCAAGTTTGCTTAGCTCTTTAAACCGGCGTAACCTACTCGGTACTCACACATTCTCCTTCAAAACTATGTCCCTGTCCATGGATAGTGTTGCGCCCAAACCAAACCACTTCCCAAACAGTAAAACTCTTATAACTTTTGAAACAATCAAGATGGAGACACAAGAAAAGCGTCACAACACAACATAATGTACACTTCTTTAAAATCTTTTGACAGAATCTGAATAGTTGCTTTTGTATAGCAGGATTCGAAAGTCAAAATTTGAAGAAAAAAAAGGATTCTCTGTACTGTAGGCGCCCCTAGTGGGATATGAGGGTTAGAAACCGATATGGGAAAAGATTTGACATGTAAACTGATCATGGCTGTGGTGGAATTGGGGAGGGGTCACTTGGTATATACATTCTAAATCGGTGCCCATCTTTTCATATGGGATAGTGTTAAGAAATATATATTAAGTAGTTTGTGTATAAGTTGTTAAAGGTTCCTCCACCAGAGGTGTCTAGTAAAAGCTGTAATATTATATAACACTATGTTGTAATACACTCTTGGTGCTTTAAGCTTTACCCTTAGCTTTAAGCTGCTTGGCTATGCCGTATCTACTACTTGAGATTGTTTTAATAAATACATTTACATTTAAATTATAAAAGACTAGTTGAGTTTACTGACCGCCCTTTAGAACTCGAAGTATCTTACAATAGTACAGTAAGTACACAGTTAGATAAGCATCATTATCCTAACAAGTCAAATGAAGAGGATCAGAGAGATCAGACAGTATGTTAAAGTCACAAACAGAAGAGTCATTTTGATTGGATGACGATCTTTGTTTTTGAGGAATAACATTTAGAACCCAACAACACATGTTGTACTGTATGTAAACTAAAATGCAAAGTGCACCAATTTCAATTTTTCAGTTGTGACGAACATTGCTTTTGATTAAAGAAAATGTTATTGGCACTGAATGACACTTTTAGGAAACAGTAGAGAGTTTAATAGGCGAGAAGCAGCTGCAATTTCATTTTCTTTCCTTCTAAAGAAACACAAAACCTGCGCTTTCTGAATTCTTTTAGTCTTGCGATATGTCATAACTTTTTAAAATGAAAACTGATTTAGGAATCTAAACACTTTGTCATTTCAGTTGTGAATGTAGGACTGGCTGAGTCGTCTTATACCGTTGATGAAGGGACGCCTGTCGAAGTGTGCGCTGTGATAAACTTTTCTGCCGACGTTGGTAAGAAAACGCTTTTCTGATCCCATAATGACTTACCTAAATTCATAACTCCCAACCAGAAGTCCTACTGGCACTTGACACAAAAATCAGTCACATTAAGATAAAGACAAACCAAATGTTTTACAAGGAAAAATAGATCTGCCCTAGATCTGCCAATAATATAAAGGGCATCGATTTCTACATAACGTCATATCAGACTCCCACGTTTGACAGTGTGATGCATCACCGTGCGACGATGAGAGAAAGTTGACGACTGTTGTTTAAATTGCTGAAACTAAATTTTTTTGAAATACTTTAAAATAATGAAATTGTCAACCTTATCTGTCGAAGGATGTAATATAACAAAATGCCCTGCCAATATACAGCTTTTGTCTGAAGTTCCATTATTTAATTTTTGTCAAGTCTTAAAATTTGAGAATGACCAGTATTGAAAACCAATAAACACAAAAATAACCCTTAACTAATTGTTATTGCATTGTATATACATGTGCAGAGGGGATAGCGGTAGATGTGGTTGTCGACGTGATGTTACAACCTGACACAGCTGTGGAGGGAAGGGATTACATGGGTACGTATGGGTAGGGTTTCCGAAATAGACGATTTTGTGCTGTTCAACAAATTTGCAAGTATTTCATAAACAATTTGTTGATTTTGAAAAATAGATAATTTCTTTTTGTAAATTCAAATTATGCTTCCTTACATGTTTTTTAGTTAATAATTTGCGTACTCATGGTGATGCCGTTCCTATTCATAAACTTACTAGATCTAATTAGTTTGGTACTGAGAGAACCATGTACACATGACATGTGTTATGATACTGGATGAGATAAAGATAAAATAGACAAGTAGACACTCCAATGTACAAGTAGAACAAGATACTTTCTTCAAGACAGATGATAAGACATATCAACAGCACGACGTACACGACTCCACTGAGTTAACCTGGGCATTAACTATGATTGACACATCGACGACTTTGTTCACTGAAGCATTGAACGGACAATCTCACAATGACATAAACTTGGGACAAACAAGTCTGATAACACAACAACCTGCGATGTTCTAATGACGTCTGGTTTAACAATGTAAAATCTCCCTCTGCCATTACAACGGGGTCAGCCAAGGAATAGTTGTTCGGTGCTTGATTGCAGCTTGGTTTTTCTTGCAGAACCAGCAGATCCTAAGATTACATTCGCGGAGAGCGATAATATTGCAGATGGCGACATGAGATGTATCAACATTTCTACACAGCTCAACGGGGTAAGTTACGTGCTGTGGTGATCGGTTCAAAATATTTGACTTGGATCACAACTGCTTCGTAATTCCTGAGGTTGACAATGCCATTAGGTGTTTTCTAGGGTTTTCACGTGTCCTAATTTGCCACCTCGGTACTCGAAAGCTAGTACTTGATCCGGTTCACGAGCACTCGATCATCATAAGGACTAAAATTGAATAAATTGACAGCTGGTTGTACAATTCATGATGTAATCCCTCTCAAAACAGGCGAAATGATGTTAACAATACTTCAAAAATGCACAAATCAAAAGCAAATATTTCACTTGCAATCATGGAATACAACAACAACAAGAGCTAAACTCATCTGAAACATACGAATAAACAACCTCCCACTAAAATTAATGTACCAGAGAAGGCTAAGCACAAGGGAATGTGTATTACACTAAACGTGAAACGGGCGAAAATAATTTTAAAAATGTGGAATCTAGTTAAATATAATTTTATATTTCGTGTTCACTTGTGCCATATTTACCTAAATATTCTTAGAATAAAACGTGCAAATAAACGTGAATTTTCAACTCAAGTACTCCGTTTTACCATTAACACACTTGTGCATTGGTAGGCAGTTATGATTACGATATAAAGCAAAACTTAAGGCTTTTTTTATTTGATTTTCGGATTACATTTCACGCCACACTTTGAAATTGGGATTTCAAAAAAAACCCCTCATTTGGCAGCTGAAATATGTTACACATGGCAAAATATGGTTGCCCTGGACACAAACCATCGAAAGTTAATAGAGCAAAATCAAAATTTTATTTACATTTACTAATAGTTTGGCTTTTTAGGGCAAAGGTCTATTTTTTTATTTTTTTTCCGATCGCCGCACTTTGAAAATCCTTCCAGTGCAATGTAATCCAAATGCTTAAAAACAGAAAAGCCTAAACTGTACAACAGGATTTCCAAGTGAGCCCGAAGCAATAGAGGAGATGACAATCAGGAAAGAGTTGACTCTTCAAAACTTCTAAAAATTTCATGATCTTTTACCGAATTGTTCGTTTCCTGCTGTGATTGTAGTTTGTCGGAAGAGATACCCAGCTTCGAGTTGGACTGAACGCGACCGAGCACAATGTGAATACGACAGACGATACCGCGTTAATTACTATCCGAGATCTTGACGGTGAGTCTGATCTGAATAACTTTTCACCGGTATCTTTGACTGATTCATGATTTCTCTGAGGGACGTGGGCGGGGTGGCACCACCCCAGAAGGGAGCCGAGACTAAATTTTTCATAAACTGCATGAAAATAATGAAAATTTGAGTCGTTTCCATCCACTGGCGGACCCAGAATTTCCCGTACGGGGGCGTCCGGTCCATGGTGGTGGTGGGGGGGGGGGAGGGGTCAACCAAACTTGCACCTATTATCGCCCAAAAGTTGGGGGAAAAACTGCATGAAAATAGATGTAATGCACATCATCATGTGTCTCCGTTGCCTCTTATTGATCAAGTAGAGTTAACCTTTACACCTCGAAGACAAAACCATATTTCCATACGACACCACAATTTGATATGCTAAGTATGTTACGACGCTGCGCCATTTATCGGCAGAAACATTATGGCTCCCACCAACAGTAATGAAATTATTTTACATAAAACAAAAAATTAGAAAGTTCTGCCTTCCTTGAAATACGTTGAACAGAATGCCGTAAAAAGCAGCAATGCCGTTCAAGACAGATAAAATAAACTTGAATATTAAGAATTCATGTCAGGATAAAATGCCGTAAAAGAGCAAAATGCCGCCCATGACAGATGCCGCTCAAGACAGAGTCTACTGTACATGTATACCGTGCACACGGCATACTGTGGGTCTCAGGTGCAGCGAAATGTGCATTTCAGCTTACAAAGGGCTCTTGCAGATAATCTGCCAACAGCTACATTTTTACAACTTTGGTCCTGTAGATTACAGTAGTTCGTAAATCCCGCTGCGATAATCATGAGATTAGAGAAACCAGCCTTCTTAGCAGACAACATGAAGCTCTAAAACTGTATGATGGAACACCCCTTACGCGAACTAGTTCATAGACTCGTTGCCTCGCAAAGCAATGAAATGAGCAAATGTTGTATTCTAAATTGCAATCATTTCAAATTGCAGGGATGACCATAGGTATTGAGAGTGCAACGTACAGTGTCGAAGAGGGTGATTCTGTGGACATCTGCGTAGTTATTACCAGCACGACAGGTCAGTTACACGTTTTACAGGAAAAACCTGTTATTCACGACCACCCTTTGGGACCATCATTTGCTGTCGTCAATAATGGGGGGGTCTTAAAGCGCAGGCTCAGTTAAAATAGAGATGTGGTTTTGGTTCTGTGAGTAACTGATTCACAAATTGCAGGTGGTCTCAAAACACAGGAGTCTTTAAAGTATTCAACCTTTGTTGTTTAAATTTGATGAATACAAAAATAACTTTTCAGAATTGAGTGCTTGTTATGTATAGTTTAATTACTACACAACTTTGTACCAGACCAGACCCGCTGTTTTTTTAATTATTGCAGCTTTTATCACCAGATAAATTCTTTAACACCTCACCAGTACATGTACTTTTTAAAAGAATATGTGATGACCGAGTGGGCCAAAGTTTAACATCATTTCAGACCCAGACAGTCTAATCATTTAACTAGTCAACACAGAATTCGCAATAAATGCAAATTAATCATTCCTTCAACACTTGGGAATTCATCTCTGATATTTCTGATACTTTATAACAGTATAAACGTATAAACATTATCATAAAAGGTTTTTGAACCGATTGGCTGTATTTTCCCAACTACTTTATGTCCGACAGAAAGAAGACACTTAAATGTTTGATGAAGTTCATGCCGCAGCACCTTTTACACCACCTGTCCCGAGTAGACATATCACATTTTATGTGTGGAGACAGTTTGATAAAGCGTGCAAATGTCTTTACTTAGCATAAGAAACATTTTGTAATCTAATTGCAATTGTCATGTTTTAATTCATTTGGACCATGTTTTTACAAACTTACAGCCTCAGAAGCAAATAACGTGGAAATTCCTCTGAATGTCACGGGTGGATCAGCCGCAGAAGGTCAAGACTTTTCACGTATGTTGCATTCTTTTCCTTCTATCTTTAGTAACGAACTAGATTAATAACCCGCTACCACTGGGTAGAACCCTTTATGTAAACTTCGTACAAGCATAATTAGCTACTAACAAAAGCCCGTGTTCAAAAAAAAGTTGCCGAACAGGAGGTTACCGAGTAAAACCCTTGTCTATTTCTTTGTAAAGTTATTAATTTCAATTGACAAACCTCTGCAACCAAAGTTACTGTCCTGTTGATTAGTTTATCTGTATAATTCAAACTGCATTATATTGATCTACCGTGTAGAAATGTTTTACGTTGATACATTTAAAAGAAAGAACATTTCTCTGCATGCTTATTAAATGTATTGGCTGTAGCTTATCCTACATTTTGCAAACATTAGTTTCTCTATGGTAAACGGTCCTTGTGCCTTAACATACATACATTTTAAATGTTTGTGGACCGAGGTCCAATTTGTAGGGCCACTGGTACCTCTGTTTTGTGTGTTACATCTGGGCTTGCAACAGATTGAGCCCGGTAACAGTTGTATTAGCTGCAGTGTGCTTGTGCACGCATACTGCAGGGGCAGCTGTTAGCCTATCAGCCAATCAGTGGCAAGCATTCCCCAAGCTGTTAAAAAAAACCAAATTCAAATTCAGTTTAGATTGAGAACTGCAATAGACAACATGTATTTTGTTTGTCCAAATAAATTTCAATCTTTTCTCAGTTTAAAGCAAACCAATTGCTTTTGTTATTATTCCGGATAAAGCTAACAACAAGCTAAATAGCGACAACCACAAGATAATACATTTTGGACTTGGGGTGACTCTGCCCATGGTCTCAAACCCAGGGTGGATCTCACTTGAGTGCTTACTTGCTATGATCCGCTGAGTTACTTCTGAATTTTTACCCTCATTTGCTCAATGCGAACATACACTGTTTGTGGGTGTTAGCAGGCAGCCGGCCACACTTCTCACATACTTTTTCAAGTATTGGTGAACAGGATCCAGAGACAAATGCTCAACCGAATCGATCACGGATGCGCGACTTAACATACATACTTTATTAACACGTTAATCTTTCTCCTCCTCAGCACCTGCATCAATATTGATCAATGGAACGGGAATAGCGGTGAACGATGTGTTCTGCACAACTCTAATGACCACGGAAGACATTGTAAGTTTAAACATTCTCTCTTCTCTTATTTTCTTCGTGCATGGTAAACGATTTTTCTCGACTAGATTCGTTACGTATTCACACTACTAAAAATGTCAGACCTAGGTTGTATCACAGGCAGGGAATCCACCTTTCAAGGTCCTAAATAAGCCACAAGAAGTATCTGCTGCATTCAAGGGTTTTCTTATTTCGATCCCTAGTAAATCTCCTAATCTATCAAATTTGACACTCTTAACCTTTTCCGACACAAGAACTGTCTCATTTTAAAACAGATTTTCATCACAAAACCATTTTCAGTCTTCAAATGTCCTTTTTGGTCAAGACAAAATTTAATCCACACATTAAAACTTTTCAATTGCCTTTCATATCAATAATTGATTTTAGTAAAAAGACTGAATCCTGGCCTTGTCACATTTTACTAAGGAGACAACATCTACATCTGATTTCCATGCAATTGAAACACAATGGACTACAAGCTTTTCATCAATTTATAAGTCTAAAAATATGTCTGGAAAATTTGGTAGATTAGGTAAATTTGGTAAAATAAATAAATTAAGGAAAACCTCGATTGATTACGGCTCATATAGGTGCCGGACCTGCATGCTCTCTCCGTCAAGAAAATGGAATAGCACAGGACCAAAAAGTTGCCAGAGCGAAAAAAAAGTGAAGTGCTCTTGAAAATGTCTAAGTATGGCTCGCAAAAAAATTTAATGCAGTTTCCAGTTTTCCATCTCTGCTGACGGGAGCTCATCTGCCTCGTCTCTCTCTCAAACTGTTTTGCTGGTCGTGCCTGGATGTCTGATAAAGTCTGAGTCAATCGGTCCCACTGGTCTATTACAAAATCGACTCTTAATGTAGTCTATTAAGAAATCATAAACGCTGAATCCCTAACTGACAACGTAGTCTCAATCTCAGAGCCAATTATTTCGTGTCGTCACTTGTGATGTTAAGATATTACAAGGTGGCTCCACAGGTTCCAAATTCTGTTCTTGCGAATCTCTGTTATAGACAACAAAATTGATATTTTTAGAATAAAATATATTTATGCCATGAGTCATCACAATACACCACTCCGCTATATATACATGAAAACGTAGATACCATAAGATACAGCATAAACTCAACCATAAGATACAGCATAAACTCAATGCTATTATATACATTATCACCTTAAAACATACAGGAATGTAAATTACTAAAGGGATATTTACACGACAAGTAACACATTGGAAGACGCCGTTTAGTGCAGACCTTTTGCTTAGGGTCAACACCAGTATAACGATTAATCGAATTAATCGAAGCATCCGACTTTGTCTATAACTGCTATTGTAATGCAGGCAAGCCGGGCTCATTACCCAGACCAGGCTCAATGTAACGAGTTCCATTGTAAAAAACAACTTTACCATGTCAGCGTGTAGAATTTGCTGCTGACGGCAGCTGACAGTTAAATCTTTGTAGCGCAAAAACGTATATTAAATCTTACCGATCTAAACGTTGCCAAATGTCGTACTATGCATACTTTAAAATTAACCGTAAGTTCAACTTTGTTTCCCCAGACTTTCGAAGGCAACCAGACTGTCGATTTAGAAGTGGCTCCCACTGAGCTTGGCAGTCAGCTGACTGTGGGTGCGGCATCAACAACGGTTACAATAATCGACGATGAGAGTACGTAACTGTATCATGTCATTGGCGGATCTAGGGGGGGCGGGAGGCGCGCCCCCTCCCCCCCCCCTACGGGCCAAAATTTCTTCATTTTCATGCAGTTTTTGGGGATTTTTGCGCTGAAATCGGGTAAATCTACGAGAAACCCTGGATCCGCCACTGCATGTGCCTCTGAAATTAATCTATTTCAGTCGAAGAATTTCAGATTCCTTTCATGGGAAACGTGATTGAATTGTCAATGAGACAGAGGGTGGCAGAGATGACAGACTTGTAGACCGACAGACAGACAGACAGACAGACAGACAGCGACAAACCAAATAACTCACCAATCCTCGGCAGTGATTTCTACAAACATATTCAGATGAGAAACACTCTGCTTATTGCAGAACAACGAAACTTAATGAGGTGTTATTTTGATTCACGTCGGTAACACAGCTTAGGATTGTTTTATTGTTAAATGTTGTCCGATAATATGATTTCTGTAATACCGTTTTGTCCTTCTAGTATTGTATGTTGAGTTTCAAGATGTGACAGGAAATGAAGGTGAAGTGGTATCCGTGTGCGCGAACCTGACGACCTCTGTCAGTGGTCTCCCAGGTAACATTCATAATTCTTATTAGTCTACACATGCACAAAGCACAGTAATGGAAATAATTTAATAAAGATTACGAAGACTTTAAAGGTTGTTTTCATTATTCTCTTTCTTTGCTTTTTTAATGGACCAAGGGAGGGGACACTTGTGTACAGCTGTATTTTGGAAACTGGCGGGCAATAGATCCAATTTTGAGATCAATTCTGTATTTCAATTTGTTTAGTTAGGTGTTATTGTTTCGACATTCGTTATATTGGCAATTACAAATTTAAAACCAAATGTTGCTCCATATTACAATATTTTTTATTGAAATTCCACAACATTGCGTGAAATACCAGAAATCCATAACTTTCTAACATGATATCTCTGGATCGATGAATATTTATTTTTCCTTTTTACAATTTCCTAATTTTGGTGTACTAATAAACGGTATATTCCATCGCCATTTAGCTACAGCTGAGGTGGAGTTCACGATCCCTGTAGTTCTAACCGACGGGACCCTGGCTGTGGTGGACGAGGATTACAGAGGTATGTATCCGTGTGGAGGGGGGGGGGGTGGGTCGACTTGGCATTTATTTGTCCATGTACAGTATTGGAATACATTGTAGAGAATAAATGTATCGTTTCGATACCTTGTCCACCTTTTATCAAGATAACTGCACGCAGACACTTTTAACATATTCCAAATTTTAAAACTGTCTTTCAGCTGTAACTACGAAATTTTAAGAATGAAAGAATAAACTGCAACTGAACATAAACACATGAATACGTAATTACACATATTTACGCCTTTTCAGCGTCTCCTACCCCGAACATTACGTTTCCTGCTCTGACCTCACAGGCATGTATGAGTGTGGAGTTAGTCGACGACGACGTAAGTATATTTCATCACCTCCTGCACGGACCCCGGCTTGTAAGGACACCATGCCATTCCCGCACATTTTATCTAAGAATTTAGCTAAATTTAATGTAATTCCCGGACACCATGTCATGCACGGTCCCCTGGACACTAATTCAATCCTAAATATTGCGAAAATATTTTGCTGGAATATGAATTTACACAATTTTTTGTATCTACGCCAATGATTATGCCCAACATGAAAACACTAGAAAGGCTTAAAATTCAATATTAACGTATGTGTTATACAACACACAGAAATTGTTCATAAATTTTTATCTTTCTGTTACCAAGACACATGAATACCAGCAAATACCATGGTGACCAGACCCCTCTTGCAAGGACACATGCCATTCCCGGACATTTGAGCTCAAAATTCTAGGTGTCCTTGCAAGAGGGGTTCGACCGTAGTCTGCAGACCGGCCAAAATTTACCAAATTTAGGTATTTGCCTACCTTAAGTTCGAGAGTTTATCCTCCTGCTGAACTCTTGGAAAAGTATATGAGATGTTCCCTTCACATTCACATTCAGTGTGCGCGCCAAATTTAGTAGAAAGCGGGAAACAACTAGAAGTTATTCTGAGGATCATGGCATGCAAATTCGGTTAGGTTGCAGCAATAGATTCTTACTGGCCTTTAAACCCAGGTCCAACACAGACGGTGGCCCCGTAATATGGATTTCGGTCCACCAAAACTTAAAAGGAAAACTCCAAATTATTCTCTCATTTCAGTCCCTGGAAGGTACACATCATTTTACGGCGTCAGGCAATAACGACACCAACATAAAATTTGTGAACGAGGGCACCGTAACAATTATTGATAACGAAGGTTAGTATATCCCAGAGCAGCAAAATCATTTGTATATCTATGGTATATTAAATTTCATGCACAAGTACAATGTGTAATTATTGTGGTCCCAAATAATTAGTTTGTCGTAAAAGATAAATCTCGAGTATATTGAACGCCTAGAACAAATGTCCCCCTCTTAATAACCTTGGAAATTCCCAGATTGATCCTCCCGTCGAGGGTTCTTCCTCATCCCTGTGTGATCCACATGCATGTAACTAGTGTGCGGCGTGTGCATTTACCGGCTAGCTGGCCCGCCTCCGTATTGCTTGGCAGCTGCTGTACATGCACTCTCTAGCTAACCCGGTAGTGGGTGCCTCCTGTAATATCTGGGGTATTTGTACCCTTAAGCTGGGGCCAAGTACAGTGAAACATGTCTTGGGTGACCACCCCATTTTTGAAAGCTAAGTGATCGCCCATGGGGTGGTGGTCTTCGAAGACAAGTCCAGATTATATAAAATTTAATATAATAAATGGCAAGGTATTGTAGTCGTGTTGGGTGGGGTGGTCATGCAAAATGTGGTCGTCCATGACAAGTTTTGCTGTAAACGGAGCTTGCGGGAAACAGTAAGCGGTACCTGCTTTATCCCCGGCATACATGCTGCTAGTGCTTCTGACAGCAAGCCAAAGCGGACATGGACGGAGGCGACAAACCTCAATGATCATATGAGGATAAAGAAACAATCTCCATTGATTTTGTTATGGTAATTTTTCCAATTTTGTCAGGCCTAAAGTAAAAATGGGTCTGGAATGGTCTTAATTGATAAACTGACCATTTACCAATTTTCATTATCAGAGGATGAAATTGCTATCAATTTTGGAACAATAGCACGTCAAAGCACAACGTGAAATATTTTTGTTTTCTCTTGTGTTCCTTGCGTTTCCAAACTGATAGGAATTTCAGGAGCTCGTCATTTTGTTGTAAACAATTCAACTAGTTATTGGTAATAATAACGCGCGAAGAATTTCCAATTTGTTGACGTTGTGAAGTAACTTCAGACTTCAATGGGACGAGGAAAAAATTCGTTTCTGTTATTTTTAATTGACCCTGGATTTCAGAAGCGACCATCGAGCTGGAACCGTCCCTAATCAGCGTAGGGGAACAAGATGGGTCTGTTACAATCACCGTTAAGATGACAAATGTACCAGCTGGTAAATATTTTGACCTTTGTTGTTTAATGTTTACCGGTAAAGGGTTTTATTTTTGTTTATCAATTAATTATTTCCAAAACGATCTTCCCTCAAAGTTGATTTCATTTATTGCAATGAGTTTAATTTGGAACAAGGCACGAAATTGTATACTTGACCGAGATGAGACCTAACACGTTGTACTGGTCTCGGGTTCTACATGACTCAAATACCAGCTATGATCCCTGGGCTCAGAAATCATTCTTAAGTTCACTTGAAATTTCACTGGAACTTTAACCAGACTAGAAACTACATTAAGGTTCCACTTCAAGGATAAGTGGCACCAAATGTGACCTTTGGGATCACCGCACTCAAGCAAGAAAGAATACAGGCTAGAGATTCACCGTGGCTTTAAAACCCATCGGGAAGGTCACGCGAAGTCCAAAACAGTGGTCCCTCAAACGAACCTTGGTCCAACAAAAAATAAATAAAAACTGTGAGTGAATTAAATTAACAGTGAATTGATTTTCGTGCGCAACCACTTCAAAATTGTATATCAGCAGGTTTGTGGAGGGACTGTGACTTGAAACTTAAATTTGTAACTAACATGCTAAACGTAAAGCTTTGGTCATTTCTCAACTTTCATGGAGAATTTTGAAATGATAAATAGTCACCTAAATCTGGAGTTGCTAGAAATGACCAAAATTTTACCATTGCCGTCATTGGAGATGTTTATCATTTACAAATTTAGCATAGACTGTAGCCGTTACAAATTTGCACAATTAATCACAAACAACCTCCGCGCCGTCAACATAGAAATATTTTGTTGATGAGCCACCAGCAACAGAATAGCGAACTGTTTAGCTAAAGTTTTCATTAAAAAGACTATGATGTTATTGACCATAACACACACCTTTGATAATATCGCTTTAAGTCGTTTGACCTTTGAACTTTCAGACGGCACAGAGATCGATGTGACGGTCGATCTTGAAATTACACCTGGAAGCGCAATAGAAGACGAAGATTATAATGGTGCGTATATACACAAACATGATCAATACTTGGGCTGTTCGATTTTCCACCCCGATATGGTTCACACAAGTTTGGTGTACTCTCTCTATGGACAAACTATGGTCCTCAAAACAAACATCTGGTGTTGAAGCACTATATTCTTGAATGGTCATTTTGACGATTTACACCAGTCCCAATAGGTGGTGCATGAAAGATGCGCCTGCAGTGTGATCTGTTGAAAATCGAACAACCGGTGCATACTCTCACACTCTTGTTTCACACCGAAGTGGTAAATCGAACAACCCCACTAACAAATCTAAACATGGGTTCAGAGTGTCCCCCTCTGGACATTTTGGTACAGGTGCACACACCATCACTGGTAATTTTTCATTCCATCTCCCACTTAATAAGAGTCAAGGATACTTTTCCATAACTGGCTATGGCTGAAACATTTGATGTTGTCGTAAACTGTCTTTCTTGTATCAGGAAAACTGAATTAAGAGCAGCATTCGCAAAAGAAGTTTAAAGATGGGGACAATAGGCATGTCTCAACTAAAAGATTATCCGGATATTTTATCGGGTGTTTACATAAACTTTCAGGGAGCCCACATTTAGGGATAGGTTAACATTTGTGATAACAATGCTTATTGTTTGAATGTTACAAAGTGTTGATACAGAATTGATACGAGGCAAGAAACTTGCCCACTTAATGTTTCTATTGTTTCCTTAAAACATGTGTCGCATAGTGACGAAAATGATAATCTATGTTGTACACAAGAGACCATATTCCCTGTTCAAAATGGTTCCAGTTGATTTGTTATGGATTTGGTTCAGTAATCTCGGTTCCAGCTGGGTGATTTCAGTCACATGTGGCTGAATCTGCCTGTATCTGGTGCCTGGATGCCCCAGTTACATACCCTAATTGTCCTTATATGGTCATATGCAT
>JBCAUI010397733.1:0-14428 GCA_038406195.1 Haplosyllis anthogorgicola | reverse complement strand
GTGATTGATTGATGAGTTTAACAGGTATGCAACAGGTATGCAGTTTAGATAAACAAGTAAACTATTTGCTAATTATCTTATCATTCTCTTGGGCAATAGGGAGGTTTAGCTGCCTGTTGCCCTTGTTTTCTTTTACAATAGGAGGCTTTAGATGCCCGTCGCCCTTGAAATCATTTACATAGTTTTGACGAAACGGCAAATTACGTACAGCATAAGCGTTTGATGAATGACTTTTCAATAACAACTGAGCCTCTCTCTCTTACAAAACGACAACACGCACAACGCTGTGGAGCAAATGACGTTTAAGATTGACAATGAAATAGTAAATTCTAGGTTGGAAAGACATGAACTAATTAACACATTGACTGATGTTTCAGGTGTCTGAATCGGAACGTCTCGTGCAATGAATTGGATTGAGTCTTCACCATCCCCTTGGTGTGGTAATCACTGAAGCACAGCTTTTCAACTTTATCTTTTTCAAACAACACCTAATATTTTCTCACTCAAATTGAGCCAGACCAGAATACACATTACAAATTAGAATAGTGATGAATTATGGTATGTTCTGTAATCAGTTCAGATAAAATGATTAGAAGGCAATTCTATTACTAATTTTGATAAAAGATTTTGTGGTAAGCACTCTTACCAATAATGATTCGCCATTGGACTAGTGACAACAAAAAAAGCCAAAAATGCAACAGACGTCTTAATGAACTTGTTACATACCCGCAATATTATAATATGAATCAATGTCAGATGCTCAATATAAATCCTGCTTTAAATGCATTGAACCAGCCAAGGCATAACGTTGACATGACTTTACTCTGCCTGCACCACAGTAACAGCTTCTATCACAAAGCAATGGGAAACATACAGTGTACTGGAGTCTTTCAAAGCAGCTTTAACTGTGGTCAATGTTTCGGAGAAATTGGTAAATTTGAAAGGGTATTCAACTCGTTTAAAAAAATGACTCGGCTATTTACATATCAACCTGAAAGTTGTCATTTCAGAGATATCAATGAGAGTCCAGACAGCAAACAGGCTGCAATGTATCAAAATTCTCTTGTCTAAATATCAATTCTATCTATTCCTTTGTGTGCATCGTTAATTTCGCCCGAAGGAATAAACAATAGATAAAATCTAAGTTTAACAAATCTTGATACAATCTCATTGGCCACCTGTATATAGCATATCTGAATCCCTCGTGGATATGAATAAACAATATTGGGAGAATATACCACGAAATTTACCGATAAAGCTTGTTGGAAAGTTCAATGTCCTACGACTGAAAACATCTTATTCCGATATAAATATTTAGAGTGGTAGGCCAACTTCCCAAGCACAGTGGTATTTTATCCACATTACATAGGACAGGAATACGCCGGTATTGTGAACATAAAACTCCTCGACAACACAGCGAATAATGACTAAAGGTAGACAAATGTTGATAAATGCTCTCTACAGGGATTTTCAAAATAGTACAGTGCCAAAGTTGGCAATACCAAACAACTTTGCAGTAACCAATAAACTAGGGAGCGAAAATATTATGTTCTTGATTTCTTTATAAATATGTCAGCACTTTTCAATGTTCAGTTTAATTCCATTTAAGGAATCCAGTACTCGAAATTCGTATCAGAAGTTTAACAATAGCGCATCAAAAGCACAGCGTGAAATTCCTCTCCTTTCTCGTTCTTTCGCTCTCTTCTTTTCCTAAATGATACGATTTCTGTGTACTGGTAATATCAATTGTAATAAAATTCTCGGGTAGATTGCCCTTTTTCGAAACTGACAAGAGATCAACAAAATACTTAATACACGCCTCTCAATGTGAAAAGGTTTATCTCCACAAAGCTGGAGACCACAGTTGTGCAGATTCCCAAATGCACTTGAGTCAATTGTGAACAGCTTTGCAAAAAACCATTACACCCGATGTCAGCCACTTGTCCACATAAATAAATTACCACACTACACGCAATGAGGATGTTTATTCGGAATAAACCAATTAAATATGAACTGAACATTCAGAACCATAATTCACCAAAGGAGCAGATCCATCATTTCTTGTTACTGAAATACTAATTGTGTGTTTGAAGCATTTGATAAATTGTGTAATAGATTGATTTGTTGAGATTAGCCTTGTCACGTCAAAACGAGATATTTTCTCGTTGATTTGTTTATTTACATTTCAATAAATGACAAAAATGGTATTCAATTTATTTTTTAATTTATAATAAATACAATTTTCACTGAATACGAGACTTAAAATTTAAATTGTTATAATTATTTGCATTAGTTGCAAATTGACCCTATCATACCTCCTGACGGAATAACTGAAATAACTTTGCAGAAACACAAATCGACAAGATATTATCTCGTTTTGACTTGGTTAAGCTCTTACAATTAGATTAAAACATAGACATTCTACAGGATGCTAGCGTCATAAGCAAAATATCAAGTCACAAACATAAACTTTGTCTCATAATTTAAACATTAAAACCTTTGCACTTCATCTGTGACATTTCAAAACTAAAGAATGTATCACTTGGTTTCCATTTCTTCGAACAGAACCTCAGCATTGTAATGAAGTGTGTATCTATTTCCTGTTAGAATCAAATGCATTCCAGCTATTTTCCCTTAAGATTCACTCCTCGAATAATTCAGCAAAAAACCATCTGTACTGTGTCTGTCTGGAGTACTGCTTGTTGTCTTAAACAGTGAGAATCTCTAATGAAGAAAACAAAGTACAGTGGAAGGTGCCTGTAAATCTCATCACTTCACGTAATCGGGGGCGCAGCATTCTTTCACTTTTGGAATAAAAGACTTTAATGCTGAGTACTTATTTCAGTCGAAAGCACAGGGTGGAACTTTTGTACTTTTGTATAAAATCAGTATATTATTGTCTGTCGAATGACAGAGTATGTGGTCTTCAGCCTAAAAAACTCAGAATCCGAAAATGAGGTTCATCCCACATTCCACTTTCCTATGCCAATAAGTAGTACCAAGAAATAGTTCTGTTACCATGATGTTACTTTGGTAACGTTGTGACGTCATTCGACAGACACACGACGTTACTTTTGACGTAACGGCTCTGGTTTTCCAATTTGTCTGTGTTTCACTGAATAGACTGATGATCAGCACAATTATTTGGCACACAGACTAATTATAAAATTAAAACGTTGCCTAGAAAGCGTTCTCGTATGTTTCAAATAATTAATACAAAGATCCCTGTGTAAATGATATATGGTTGGGCATATGGTTGGGCATGCGATCCTACGGCTTCTTTACCGAGAGATCCCAATCTTCATAACCATTCGAGTTTTCTTCCCAATTGAGTTTTTTGTCACATCTGTCAGATTTTGTAATTGATATCAAGAAGACTCTGTGTAGCAGTACACGGAATTCGTATCAGTTTGGGAACAATGGCGCATCAAAAACGTAGTGTGAAATTCTTATTTCCTTTTTTTTGTTCTGGACGTTTCGTAACTGATATAAATTCCGTGTTTAAATTAAATTACACATCATAACTACTATTTATAATAAATTTGAATATATTTTTAATATGTATATACTAAAATGAGCAGAACTTAGAAATCTGTCCGATCTGACAGACCTGTCAAAGAATGAATAAGGAAAAACCACGAGATTTTGAGTGTCAGAATGCCATAAACGCTCTGTAAGAAAACGTTAATGTTACATTACAAAACCAAAACTAAAATGCGAATTAGGTAGCAATTTAAACACCTTGGGCCTCGGTTGTTTGTAACAAAGTGTACACAACAAGTCCTGACACATTGAGTTGTTTACTATGTAGAACGTTTGCCGCATTAACATACGGAATCTCTACTGGATTTTCTCCGGTTTGTTCACAGGTTCCAATTATCTCATTCTATCCTTGTACTTTAACACGTCACACGGCACTTCTGTGCACTAGGCTTGGCACAATAGATTGCCTGAGAATTTATGAATTTCAATTTTGTTACTGATGTATTAGCGTTTCAAGTAAATGACCCCAGCTCAAATTTAGTTATGAGACGTTATATTCACGGCCTGCATGCAAAACTAACTCATGTCAGCTTAAACAGAAACAAAAGCGGTAAAGTTATGTAACATTTTCAAGACCATTGATACAACCCTGAACGGGCAACTTTATCTTAACAAATGTCTGAGACGTTCAAAACAATAACACAACAGTTATATCGTAAAATGATAAATAACATTGCAAAAAGTAGCTATCCAAAACAATTAACCTGAATCTGATTTCCGTACAATAATAAAATTTGGATGAAAGATGATTTGTATCTAAATAAAAATTTTCGAGTCCTTAATTCCTTAGTCTCCTTTCCCCAACGAGACAACAATGCTTGTTATTATCCTCTGGAGGCTGATTACATGTCTAATGTTCGAGGTTCCTGCTGCTTCAACAAAGCCTTGTAATTCCCATTCTTTAAATCTACATTTCTACAAACATTTAGGTAGAAATTTCAAACAGGCAAATAAGACAGTACATACGGATTATACAGATGTTATGTATTTCGTAGTAGCTTTGAGTGAATTTTTGCCAAAACTAGATGCGTTGATCCATGAAATATCATGAATTCTCAGCATGGCGTTTCGATATCAACCCATATGATTTGCCCTTTAGATTTACAGCAATCCATAGCACCTTGTAAATAACAAACTATGTTGCCTGTTACTCAAATTCTGTGCAGAACATTAGTTAGAATTTCACAAAGGGGGTTGTTCAGGTAGCTCTAATACTGATGACTAGACATTACACTGGTCAAGGGCGGATTCACGGTTTCTTGATGGAGGTAGCACCAAGATGTAAGGTTGGTTGTTTATAAGCACAACTTGCTTTGCATAATAAGACAATAACCAAGTATTTTTAAAGAAAGAAAACAATGTTTTATCTTTGTATTTGTCTCATTAACAAATATCAATACGTAATGCAAAAATAACTTATGTAGAAATACCATTCCCTTTTTGTCACACAGCCATGAATATAAGTCATTCATTATCCTGAACTCTTTTCTTTTGCATGACATCATTTTATATCAATGTAAATAATTTTTTTTGTTACAAAGCAAATGAACATAAGGGAGAATTTGCACCGTAATAAAATGGGACGTAACCCACGTGGAGAAATTAATTATGCCTTGTTTTTCTCGCAAAATAATAACGTAAGGAATGGAAATTTAGTATCAGCCAAGTGGCCACGGTCTTTACGGTATTTTTGTGATAGGTTATGCACCTCGTAGACCTCTTTTGGGGCAGATTGACCGTCCGTATTTGGCACTGGTTTTGATGGAGATCTTCCTACGTGAAAACGTAACATCTGAACATGAAGCGAGTTTACTTTTCTAGTATCTGCAAGTTAACCTGTCTATTTGGGAAAAGAGAAAACTTCGTAATTAATAGCAAGATGCAAATCTATCAGTGTTTTGTGTAACCAATGGGTATTTCTTCAAATTTTTGCCTGTCTAATTAGGTGAATTTGGCTAATTCGCCTAATTTTCTTGCCTAATTAGGCTAGTTCGATAATTTGACTAATTTTTTGACTAGAATAAAAGAAATCCTTTGTACGTTTTTTTTCCAAATGAGGCCATCACAACCTCAGTTGTGCAATTCTAAAACCACTACAAGCCTGATGCCCCTTTGCAAAGCACAATCAACATTCAGATAGAGCCGATACCATCAATGTGTTTAGCATTTGGTCGATTACAGCCAATGCCTCTGTGGACCAATATATCACATCTGACACCATTACGCACATATCCCACCATGGTCACAGATGAATTTGTCATTCTGTTTAGAACTTGCCATTGTGGTATGTTTACCCCATAGGCCAGAATTTATTCTGGTCCGAATTAATTGTTTAATGAATGAAAGCCGTCATAGGCACTGACTTTCCTCAATACCTCATGTGTAAACGTATTTCAAGCTTATAACAGAATGCAAATTCCCTGGTATTTCATGAATTCCTCAGAACATTTTTAAGATTTATTGGTTTGGAGGTTCAGTTCTCTCCCATTTATGTCTTATCGGCCGTCTGCAGCTTTTGAAACCTCCGGTCAATAATTTGCCATATTTCCAAACGTTTTAATTGTTCTCCAAAGCAAATTTATTTTGGCTTCAGAGTATGAAATATCTGCTTAAGGCTCTTCATTTTGAGAGCAACAGCGCCTTTGTTTGAGTCAAAGACACAGCATGGAATTCTATTGAAGCAAATGAAATCCATTTCATGACCTGGTCATGACTTTTTTCTAAGTCACGGTAATTATGACAGGAGTTAATCTTCACATCACTGATGCATAATATTCTGGCAGAAACTGACATAGAAGTGGGGATTCTCAAACTATTATTCTGTAATGTAATGTAATGTACAGTACACAAAAATCATATCAGAAATTTTCAACACGGTACTTTAAATCACCTTATGTACATAATTGATACGATTATGTGTAATGATTCTCTTTAAGGTTTCCCTGTACATTGATACGATCGAACAAAGTGACCTGAAAAGAACTTTCAAAATTTATCGTGTCATATTTTAAGAAAGAGAATTTTCAAATATTCCAAAGAATAAGGAAATAGATCTATCATTGACGTAAGAGCTATTCGGGCCATGTATTGTTGCAAATAAAACGGCTGGTGTAATTACCCTGAGCTGCCGATGCTTTACGATTTATGGATCCAATCAGCTTCCATAAAGCCTTTATTAAACCACATGACACTTCTGATGAACAATACAGATTTTTCAAACCAAAGCTTTTTTGTGTTTTGAGATTTATCTCAGCCCTAATTTTAAAGATTACGAATTTCACAAGGCATAATTCAATCATTCAAATACGTATCAACAATTTTATGTTTGAACTTAGTTTTAAGTGATGTATCATGTCGTAAAAATACTTTGTATGCAACATTTGTAATATGTCGCCATTTTACTGCAGATCTTTTTTGATTAGTTATAAACATATAAATTTCGTTGTGATAATGTGTACTGTACTCAACGTTTATTGGAACAAATATAAATTTGTGTTGATGCACTGTCAGACCATGACATTACTATCCGTCCCGCAACAATTGAATCGAACGAGCTCTGCATGAAATTCAATTGTTGCGGGGCACTAAACTTTTGATGGTAATTTCATGATCTGCCAGGCTAAATTCTATCATTTAACGTAAAGCCGTGTTATATTATAGGCATTTACGCCTTTTTCTCTCTCATCAACGGGATGGCAGAGAATTGAATGTGTGGATCCCTTATCTTGGTATGGATATCATTTGATCAATGCATGATATTTCTACATTTCCTTTGGTATTCATTCATGCCAAACTATGATTTGGAATATTCTTCACCACATCTAAAATATTTATTGAAACAGGCTCATTTTCTTCGCAATATAAGGTGCAATAAGATCCATGTTTCCTTTTAAGACTTCGTCACATTATGAAAAAAGTAAATGTCAACCTAACGTGCCTCCATACCGTTCATGTTGTATACTCTAACGGCAACTAATGCGGGGTCTGTATGAAGTTGTGACAATCAAGGAATCATAGATGAAGACTCTTGATATATTATGCTCATGAGCGCCTGGTAATCCGAAACAGTGGAATTATTCACACATAAACCTTAAGTTCTCATGCATGTACATTTGCATAAATTTGCAATGTAGGCTCCTAGGAGCAAACTAATTATTCAAGAAACCAAATTAGTCCTTTGCCAAGACAAGGCGATATTTCAGAAGTGCAAAAACGCCGACATTTTCACAGTTGACAACAGTTCGGGAATTTCCTATCATTTTGTAAACGGAGAGAAAAAAGGAGAGAACGAAAGAATTTCACGCTGAGCTTTTGATGCGCTATTGTTTGAAAATGATAGGAATTTTACCCTTTGCAGATGCAAAAGCCTCCCACATCTATAAATTATAAATACACTGGATCCCCGTAACCGAAAATAAATAGCAGTACAAAACATAAAATACTGTTGTTTTTGTATTGATATGAGCCCTTTTAGCTCCCTCCACCAACAGACAGGTCATCATTTACAGCAAATGACAGAAAGCGAAACATCATGTAGGAAAATAATGGTAACCTCTGACCGCAGAGTAGTAAATGTTGAGTTGTAGTGACAAATATGTATTACAGATTAATTATACGCTGTGAATGTTTGTAGGTGGGTTGCTATTACTGTACATGTAATGGACAAGGGCCAAATGAGTACAATGCCTTGAAGTGACTTGGTAATTTCCACCTGACGAAAATACACATGGAACGTTCAACATCTTTCTGAATATTTTGTGAGGTAATATTTACCACCCGGTGGAAATTCTCCTTTGTACTGCAATAAGTAATACACAGCTTCAGACAGCATTTCGAGAGAACACCCCATGTGGAATAATTCTCATCTAAAGGCCGAGTGTGTTAATTTGCCGTGTTAATAACACTTGAATTGCGGGACATTTTTGCAATATGTTTAGGAAAACATCTTTACTCTGCACAATATCACCAGATCAACAAAACAAATAACAAAACGTCAACAATTCCTTTAATATTTAGGTTTTCCTAAAATATACTTCTATCCGCCTAGGCTAAATAATAGAAACAAAATTGTAAGTAATATAATACTAAACGTATTATTCCCTTGTCAGTAATGCAGAGCTAAAATATAAAGTGTAAGGATTAAATGTGGCTGATAAAATTTACCAAGAATAAATGTTTCATATGTCCATTTACACACGATTTCATGTAAAGTAATCCAAATATGTTGACCTCATTCACCATACATTTTCACAGCTTCATCAGTAGTATCAATAGCTGAACACGTTGCCAATTCACGTCTGATCAATTTTATGTTTTATGTTCTCTACTGCAACCGACACAGTGAAAGCACATGGTGTGCGTAATGGTTAGAACTAACAGAACGTTAACACCAAAGTCCCATAGTTATGGGCCTATGCTAACACTGACAAGAGAATATCCATGTTATCAATGTATAATAACAGCTTTTAAACTGCTTCAGAGCTGCATCATTACAGAGTAAGACTGTAATGTTAACATGGTTAGATACGCAATGCATCTGTCACTGAAGGTTGACTGTTTTCACAGCTATTATAACAGCTACACATGTTATCAAACACAGAATGGCAACCACTTTTACTTTAAATGCGTGAATATATCGGTATGCTAAGCTAAACATTGAAATTCCTGTTTATCCATTGCTAACATTTAGAGATGCAGTGACGTTCTCTATCACCAACCATTACTTGGTCTGAAATAATAAAATAGAGCCGAATACAACGACACAAATAACATTCCTATGGTACACATTGTTACATACCTGGACACTTAAATGATGGTAGTCTTTGTTACCAGAGGTATGGAGACGCCTAACATAATCCTTGCCTTTATGCATAGACGTATTTCACAACAACGTGGCCATGGCTTTACTCTGCCTCTAACAATACTATCATAAAGTAAACCACGTGGATGTGCAGTCATTATTGAACAGCTTCCGCAGCAGTCATCACAGCAATGTAAGTTATTTGAATGATGCTGTTGTTGGTTGCACTGATGGCTTACATAATGTAAAGAGCGAAGAACAACCTGGTGAATAGAGATCATGCCACACGTGTACCATATTTATCCGAATTGGGGTACATCTCCGATTCAAGCAGACATAATAATTTAAGCAATGCCAAGTTTAACACATAATTGATGCTAATGTTTTGTAAAGAAAATTTCATAATCCTAAAATTTTACTTCTTCGTATGTGTAATGTCTCAATACATGTCAATTACTGTAGGGGTTTTTAGTTTGGCCACAATTAATTTTGTTTTCTTTTTTTTAAATGTTTCAAAATTTGATCTTGGCTCCTAAATTTTGGTTGAATATGGTAGATATGAAGAGTTGTTTTCCTGTTCGCATTTTTTGCATGGCATCGCTAAAGTCTCAAATCTAAATAATACTTTTATTTATTTATTTATTTATTTTATTAGCTATTCAATTAATTGCACCAGCAGAGTGAAATCCTAATTATTGTGAACTAACACGTCAAGAACAAATGAGAACAACAGAATTTCACGTTATGCCACAGATGCCAGTACAATCGCATCTTGAAATTTTACAGTTGGGTTTTCATCCTCTATATTCGAAAGTAGCGTAGTTTTCTTGGCGAGGACAACGTTTATAAAAATATCTCAGCAGCACATTTAAATCAACACGTGAAACTATTGCTGGTTCGATACCTACATGCCATGTAAAACGAAGGATGACCTATCGGTGCACAGAGCCTCATGCCATATTTAGATTTTTTTGTTCTGAAGTGACCCGTTGAGCTTGACTCTAGTCCAACAGTGGGGTGGGGCGGTGGGGGGGGCGGGAAGGTGGTCCTACTTTTCATAGAATTGTCTGGCTGCCAAGAACACAAATCTAGTTTCCCTTGAATACATCGATCCTCATTGCCAATAGGCATGGAGCTCAACAATACTTCTTCCAAAACCGTATGCCAGCTTGATACTGCCGGGGATATTACGGGCTATGCACGTAAGCTTCGCCCCGAAACACCCCTAGCTAACAGCCGCAACTAGGCAGAGAGGGCATTAGAGCCCAGGGTACCAGAGAGGTAACACCTACTAAGCAGTACGTAGCAGGCTAGACAGCCAGTAACACGCAACCTAGGCTTAGCTTCTTACTACAATACAGACAAGGAAAGTTTATAGGAAATAAGACATTTCTCCAATTAACCAGTGCTTACACGAACCCGCATAAACGGGTGAAACAAATAAACAACCAGAGCCCAGCTTTCAATCGTCCGCTAACAAGGCCACTTACCAGGCTCAATGACTCCTGGATTAGAGTTTCTACTGACCAGATGATTTACCAACCGTTATCCTAGACAATAACAAGGGCACATCTGCATTGTGTCTGGCTATGTGCAGTGGTTTACTAGATGCAGACTAGCATGTTTATTTTTGAACAAGAGCGTCCAATAGAATATAAATTTACTCTAAGAATCATTTATCATGGTCAATTCTTTATCACAACTTAATATCCAATGAAACAATACAAAACAGGACCATGTATAATGAGAATACCGTATTTACCCGAATTGAGGACCAAGACCAAATTTTAATGATTACACAACTCTCTTTACATGATATTTATGATGAATGATCACAAATGTGTGTTAAACTGGAAATTGCAAAATTAATTTTTTTCTCAAAACTTCAATTAATCAGGATGCCCCAATTCGGATAAATACGGTACTGAATACATAATCCAGTGCAATATTTTGAGTAGAATGTACTTGTTGGTTTGCAAAGGAAAATTAAAGCAGGTACATTGGTATAGTAAAGATTAAAAAAAGAATGAATATACGTTCTTTTTCGTGGTATATTTTATTTTACTCCACTTCGGATAATAAAGTGCTTTCTCAATATCTCTTTACACAGTTTGTTGGTAAATTGAAAAGAACAGATTGATTAACTGTCTAACCGTCCGCCTCTCGTCCTCCGCAAGTAACACACATTACTCTTAATCGTCTTAACGGTCTCTTACGTCGAATGAGTTGAACTTAAGCAAAATAAACGTACAAAATAAACAATTCACTAGATAATATTAACTAAGTAATTCTAACTCAGTAAACCTTCCTATTTGGCTCGTTCACTTTAACGTTAAGATTCTGGAATCATTACGGAATTCAATAATATCACAGTGCACAGAACGGATTTGCATTAGAAACTTTTCCTACCCAATGGAAACTTCATCAATGGGAACTAACATTACATGGACATAAGTATCCTTTCCTGTTTTACTTTCACTTACATTGCATAGTAAATAGCGCAATGAAGAGTCATCATATAATAAATATCCTCTACTGTTTTACTTTTACTATTGAAAGTCCAACATATCATCACGGTATTTCCACTTTCAATAGTAAAAATAAAACAGTAGAGGATATTTATTATATTACCATTATACACACAATATCATGTTAGATATTCCATATATCAGATTTGGAATATAACAGATTGTTGGTACCTAAAAAACTTAGTATGCACTTGTCTCTGGGAATAGCTTTTCCTCCGCAATGCCAAAGACTAGAGTTATGTAGATGCACTTGAGTCAATTGTGAACAGCTTTTCAAACAACCATTACACATGTCAGCCATTGTCCACATAAATAAATTACCACACTACACGCAGTGAGGACGTTTATTCGGAATAAATTCGAATAAATTCCAATGTAGTCAAACAGAGGAGCCAGGATTACTGATTTTCTTTTCAAGTGGGATATGGAAAAAATAAAAAGTTTTTCAACTTTGGTTTGTCTGCCTTCTGCTCAGCAGGAATTGAAACCAAGTAAGTTTCAAGCAGTGGGTCAAACCAAACGCCCATAACGTTATGGGCGTTAGGTCCAACTAAGGAACATTTATGTTAGTCAATATGGTATTATTAAACCGCAGCCAGGTGAATTTAAATTTAAAGAAAAGGACAAATCAGAATTAAGTCACAAGCTAACCTACACTAAAGTGTGATGCAGGGCAAACACTTTGCAATGCCAATGAAAATTGCTTTATGATCCACCATTATATGCTTATTAAAATATTTTTTTATTCTAATCCACATTCTTGAGATTCATTTGGATACCTCACACGAACTATCTGTTTTGTTTCTGTCTGCAGCTTTGTTTGTGATCTCTTACAGACATGCAGCAGTTTGAGAATATGTGAAACAAGCAAGACTTTGCTATCTTAGAATATTATAGTAAATGTTAGTATAAATAACTCATTATCATACTTCTCTTGTCCTGGATTTAGGGTTGATATATAAGTCTTTACCTGTTTCAAAGTATTTCAGTTGGGTTTTTTTTGTAAAATTTAATACGAAACTAAGATAAGGAAAACTTGCAATGAAATATATAATTCTACAATGCGCATGTTCACCATGACTGGTGTGAATGTGAAGTCAGAGTTGACTGTGAGTCAGCGATGTAACGCTATGGAAACTTCGTCACAATTGGCGACTGTATGTTAATTTATTAATCTAAATTGTAAAGCTGATCGATAAAACAAGAGAGTAAATTATACTTTTTCAAACATGTTCTGTTACTGTGAGCGGCTGCACTTCGGCTCGTCTCAGAATTCCTGTTTCATTGAGCGATCCTGAATTCTTTTCGATTTCGCTTTAGTTTTTAGTACAGTTTGAGTTCCAAGTTCGCACTGCATAAACAGAGTCGAAGCGCAAGAAATCAAATATAATATATCAGATAAATAGTAATCGTGAACTATGATATCACTAAAATAAGCACAAATTTGTTTTGCTTCTCTCTGTAGCTACATTAAAATGTCTGTAAACTCTCTGGAGACCCATTATACAATTGGTAATTGTCCCATTTAGGTCTTTCCTACCCAATTCGATAAGACGTCGCAACTCTTTCAGCAAATTAGATCAAAGATATTATGTGAAAGCAATACATGATAACCCGTAGATGATCGTGCCCTTGATGTTGCCTGTTCATGTGTTGTTGATCCATACAACATCACGGATTCACAGCGCGGTGTCTCGGATGAAGAGAACACTACATACTGTGCACCTAAACATACTCAGCTCTACATGATTCCGCTGTTAGATTTGGAGTTACCATTCACGAAATCAAAACAAACTTCGTCGATTACAACAAATAACGGAGATTCTACTTCGTCAGACCAGGTCTTTTTTGTGAAAAATACCTATTTTGGTCTGAAAAATAGCTACCGAATTAAAGGCCATGGTCTTATAAATGAGAAACAATTACAACAGAACCTTTTCCTTGCATGTACAAATACCTTAATGGATTAAGATATAAATATACCGGAAAGTAACTTTTACTTCAATACTTAGATACATGTTTATGTTGTACATCCTTCATCGGTAGTGAAAAAAGAGTCCACATGTCTTCACAATTGGAATTGTGAATATCTTCGGTATGGGTTCATACAAGAAGCACGATGTTTTTGTTGATTAAAGTGGAAACTTCCTTAGTTAATTACTTGTTGAACAAAACTGTTTTCACTGCAATCCTTATTGTTGGAGTGAGTTACTGGATTGAACTAATCTGAAGAACAAACTCACGACGTGTAAATAATCAGACTATCGAATCGGTCCGCCACATATGTCACTACTGCCTTCACTCTCTTGGTCCACCACATATAAATTTTAAAAATTTCCTTTTATTTTAAAACCAATGGCCTTATCATGTAAATAAGCATATAGTATGTGATAGTACTATAAATGGTATCATATGATTGTGGAAACAATTTCCAGTTACTAGCAGTGTTTGAGCAATAGAGGCCTGATTTTTTTAAAAAATAGATCACTAATTCTCTTATGTTGTTAAACATTGAAACTTGTTTCTCCAACCATATGGTACCTTTCATAGCTCTCTA
>JBCAUI010397732.1:0-28070 GCA_038406195.1 Haplosyllis anthogorgicola | reverse complement strand
AAGCCCTTACGACAGATACGGATTCCCTCAAGTACACCATTACATTGCAGCTGGTGAAGTACCAAGTGTGCATCGAGTTCAACTGAAATAGTTTCAGAATTGATTATATAACATGGACAGTTCACATAGACAGATTTGCATGATGGTGATCTCGAACAGTTTTGTATTGAAAACTTCGTGTGGTGTGCAAATGCACGTGCACTGTCTGATTTCGGCATATCAGAGTGTACAAGGCGGGGAACAAGCACATTAGCAGGGTAGCGAAACGGTACGCCGTTTAACATATACCTGAATCTCTGCATTAAATATGAACAACATGTAGTTTATACGGATCTCACTAGTTAAGACTTTCAGATAGAAGTATCCAAGCTTTCATAACTTTTTTCGATTCTGAGAAATTTCTGAACGATTTTTGGTATGCAAAGCTACAAAAGCTTTGGCACTTCCATCTAAAAGTCTTAACTTGTGAGATCCATATTAACTGCATTTGGTTAATATTTGATGCACAGATTCAATATAATATCAAAATAGTTATAAATTGCTACAGCATTTAAGTGTCATCTACAGGATTTTGGATTTTATTTGTCAATTGCGGCGTATCGTTTCGGTACACTGATAAGTGATAAAAGGTGGGACTTGCGTGACACTTTTCGAGGGGTCGCCGAGACAATTGAGCTTTCCAGGCCCTTGTGTAAGTTGCCGAAGGGGTCGCCGACACACAAAAGACGTCATCGGGCCATTTCCGGCAATACATTTGCGAACCCACTTGTTTGCAACAACCCGACGACAACAATGACGACACTTCCTGGGCTCGGCGACCACAGTGAAAACCGTACGAAACAAGTGCCACAGACAACTAAAGTGGGTCATGAAAGATCGCATACTTACAGGCGGTTTTGGTCTCGTTGGGAATAATGCAGCGCACGAAGTGGGGCGCTGTCATGTACAGGTTGTGCATGAGCCTGTGCAGGGACTCCTGATCAAACAGAAACCAATAGAAATGTTACGAATACGTGCAAATGAAAGAAATTGTGTTATTGCAATTCAAATTGTATGTTAGGAAATAGTGATTTTCGCTATTACCAGTGAAGTGTGTGATACTTTGTTGGACTGCCTGTGGTAAGTTTATGGACAAAAGTTCATCGGTTAAAAAATATGATGGGGGCAGCACTTGATGGGCCTTAAATCCAATATATATTTTGTATTCTGATGGGAATGTGAGGCTGACCGGACAGAGATCACCCAGCGGTCATTCCACATCTAAAACGGGGGTACCAGTGGCCCCACAGAATGGCTGCGCGCTGCCGTTTAAAATGGACACTTGAAATGGAATGTCGACTATTGCTAGGTTGGCAAGAATCTCTTATTCTGCCTGTGTAATGCCATCGTGCGCTAGAATGATTGGATTTCTAAAAAGTCTCCCTTCTTTCATTTCATTGACTTTGACGTAAAATAAGTAATACACAATGAACAATAGTTTACCTTGTGTGTGTTGGAGATAGTCTGGTAGGCAGAACCTTTACCCTTCTTCTTGCCACCTTTCTGTGCTCCCTCTGGAACAGAACAGAAGAAGAAAGTTATACTAAGGCTGCATTTGTGGATGCACATTTTAAAAACAAGAAATTATTACGCGCTAAGTGATAAATAAAACAAAACTCGAAAATCCTAATTCTGCGCATTATAAACATTCTGTGCATTGTACACTTTAAGCTTGCATTATCGTGGCAACTTATTACATAGTAGAGTAAAAAATGATTAAGTTTTAAACTTTTTATGTATGTACATATGTATACGCACACTTTTGGAACAATACACAAGCGAATGTAGTGCAACAGGTAGTTTGAGTTTGTATGACCATGGACAACTAGCGTTTTTTTGAGCTTTTAAGCTAGAGAGTGGGGACATAACATAGTGTTGGGACAGACTACTGTACAAGGTGGTGAGGGGCGCCCAAGTGAAGGTAATGTGAAGTCAAGATCGCTTATCGAAGATCTTGGTACCAAGGATGAAGGGAAAACGATGTATGGAACCATTGCTGATATCACAGGCCGACCTTGTCATCGATGTTAACAAATGTCACCACTTATCAGCGTAGTATGGTAAGAGGTCTTGATTTGTAACAAATGGCACAGATTTCAGGTTGATATAGGTTGATGTACTGATGCTTTGTACTGCTGTACATTTCTTTGTAGAATATAAACTTGCACACACTTGCAACAATGATGAACCAAAATTATGCAGCGATATGATGCAACTTACACCTTGTTATGCAATTCAAATCTCGAACATGAATCTAGTTCTACAACAATTATATTTTGAGCAATTATTAACAAATCATTTCTGTTTTACTTATAAGACGTAGCAACAACAGAAAAAGACCGATTTTTCGGTCATCATTAATGGCAGTAGCCTGATCATTGATGAATAATTCTGGCCTGATGACCCAGCCCCAAGGGTAATACGTTAGCGCACATGTAATTGTAGGGCATAGCACGAAGGGGTTACTAGACCTAAAATTCAGAGTGTAAGGATAAATGTTTCAATTTATCCTTTGGAGTAGGCATGATTTCATCAAACCAGTGACAAACATGTTTTGTTATACTTACCAGCTTTACATTAATATTAAAAAATGAACAAAAATAGAATGTTAAAAGAAATAAATAAGAATGAAATAAAAAGTTACAATAAACTACAATCAACTCATTTGCAATTGCTAGTGTCTTTTTTCAAATCAAAATTAACCAAAATTCAATTAAATCAACGCTAATGCTATATACCGTTTGTACACGAATAAAAGTACTGTATTCGTAAAAGCTTTCGTATCTGCATAGTTTACGTCAACAGCTTCAGTTATATTATATATTGAATCAATTACACCTTTAGAAATTATGGATATTTGGTATGCACACATACCTTCAGGCTTGGGGAAGAAGAGGGTGACAAGTTTTTCCTTGGACTCAGACAGCAGAGCGGCTACAGTCTCGTTCAGAGGATCCTTGTTCTTGAAGAGCCAGCCGTTAACATTGTACATAACAGTTCCGGCATAATGGTAGAGCTCAAAGTGGGCCTCGTATTTGGCGTTCTTGTTTGGTTTGGGTTTTCCAAAGTTCTTGGACTTGCCCAAGTGGTTCTCGTACAACATGGCTTTGAGTGTCTCGTTGGTGGCTTTGGGGAACATGCACTGTTCCTCCAGAATGGACAGGATACCCATGGGCTGAAGAGAAGTAAAGATGTTTACTTGCAATGTAGACTAATGTAGTTAATAGCATGTAAAAACAACCAATTTAGTGGTGGTGGGTTAAAAGAGGCACGATACAATATTCATAAGTCTCCACATCTGGCCCTGGTCACCAAATTACCATTAATTCATATTTATCCTAATGCTTTACATCTAATAGATGTAAACTGTTGATGCAGGCTGAGATGACATATTTTTGGGTAATAAACCACTCTGGAAAGAAGAATGAGAGGTGACGAGAAGCTGGCTGGCCAGCGGGTTTTCTAGTTACCTGTGACAATTGTATGAAGAAACTAAATCAGGTTAATATTAAAGAATAACTCACCTTTTCAATCAGATCGATACAAGCCTGCAAGTCCATTCCAAAGTCAATAAATGTCCAGGCAATTCCCTCCTTCTTGTACTCTTCCTGCTCCAGTACAAACATGTGATGGTTGAAGAACTGCTGCAGACGTTCGTTGGTGTAGTTGATGAGCAACTGTTCGAGGGTGTTCAGCTACAATATCAAACATATCTTGTAATAGTGGTGCAAAGATAAGTTGAATTAGACATTATGTCTTAGTAAGTAATTGGGGCTATTTTCTACTAATGATTCTAGCTGTCATTTTAATTTGGTAATGTTTAGAAACAAGAAAGTTCCACCGTTGACTTGTCTAATTGTCTAAAACCACGAGCACTCACATGGTACTACCGAAAACCTTAACTAGATAGGAGGTAAATGAGATTCCATCACGTTTAGATGACACAGTAGTGGATCTAAGGGGGCGGGCTGTAGAAGCTTAGGTCTCCCCCTATCCCCTGCCGCCATTTTGGGCCCCCCTCAAACAAATTTCTAGATCCGCTACTGAACTGTCAAAAGTTTTCAGTCAAGTCAAGGTTTCTTTTGTGGTATCCTAGTACTTATCACAATTACTTGCTATTGAAGGACATTGCCAAATCAGATTGTTTTTTGAAGTTGTCTTAGCATGAAGGAGATAAATCTCCCACCATTAACTTCCCTTTTACTACATACCTCAAAGATCTCAAATCCGGCGATATCCAGTACACCGATGAAGTACTGACGTTTGTTCTTGGTGTCCAGGGTCTGGTTCACCTTGGCCACGAGCCAGGCAAACATACGGGCATAAAGAGCCTTAGCCAAGGCGGACACGGCGAACTCCACCTGGGCCATGGTCTGACCCTTCGTGACCCACTCGTTGCCGACTTTTACTTTTGGCATGAGGAAAGCCTTCAGAAGATCAGCACAGTTCACTCCAAGCAGATGGGCCACCTGAAATATAATTGTAATGAAGAAAATGATTTGGAAACCTTGTCATGTTGGTTCCAGTATGTTTTTCAATCTTGATATACCGCCGATTTAGAACTGATGTTCATCAACTGCGGTTTACAACTTCCCAGACAGGAACTCATTCGAGAACTCGTCCAATCTTGGTGAGAGCTATCCCTCTAGTGAGCAGTTACCTCATGGTGATGAGATTGGCGGCACCTCCACTTGGCACATGTCTGTTCCTCTCACATGGGGCTGGTACCAATTTTACACCTTGGCTTGGTTACAGTATGGTCACAGTATGTGGCATGACATAAGCAATTTGATGGTTATCATCAGTTTTAAGTACTGAAGACAAACTTGTTTTATCGACGAACATTGTTTTATCAACAGCTTGTACCTTCTCAGCCTCAGCTGTTCCGTCAGCTTCAGCCTGCTCCTCCCTTGGTCTCTGCTTGAACTTCATGTCACCGAACTGCATAACAGCAGATGTGCATCTGTACAGCGCCATCTTCTCTTCGACTGTGAATCCCAGAACAGCAAAAGCCTCCTGCAAATGATGGTACATTTGTTATTGCTAAATTGACAATTTGAGATTTATTCACAGGCACATTTTCACTCATTTTGGCATATTTGGTACAAGACATAAGAATATATCAAGTGTAAGAGAGTGTTTATTTTATTTTTATGATAAATTCTTGTTTTTAACGGCTTAAAAGCATTTATTATCAAAACTTGCTCAGGCTTGTATGCTGGTTTAGTGATACTCGAAAGCATTACTGTAATCAAGCTAATAAATTAAAATGTGACCAACTAAATTTACCTTTAGACGACATAAAATAAGTAAATAAATTCGTATATCGCAATACTTACATCCATATACATAAGATAAGACATAATTCACACTATACAGATACATAAATAATGATACAAAAATATTTTTATAATCATGATTGATGGATGGGTAGGTGATGGTGCAAGGGGGATTTTTAGCGTTAGTAAATACATACACTCTACATATTCTATGATATAGCTTATTTCAGAAAGGTGCATTATTTAGTGTTAATATTTGTACATGCTACCTACATCGACTTGTTTCATTTCTTCCTTTTCGTCCATACCGTCTACCTTAAGGCAACCTTGGTTGATGAAGTGATACAAACTAGGATCCTCCTTTACGATCAACTTTTCTGAAACACCCAGGACATTTACATGCAGTACATTATAACAATAACGGAGGACAAGGGCAGCAAAGAACAATTCGCAGGGTGAAAATCGTCAGTGACAAACCGACATGAACTTAGATTGTTTGCCAAATAAAACCTTTTGCGCCCCCCCCCCCACCGCCCCGGCCGAGAAGAGTTACACGTATTACGTTTGCAAGCAGTGACAGTTGTTCAATTATGCAACACACTAGACATTAAAACATTTACAAAGGAGGGTCTTTATCACGTCAGATTGTAACATACGATTTACACTTTTATTTATGTACAAAATTGGGGCTGGATTTTCTTGGGGTGTCTAACCTACATTTCATAACTTGAAACATGGGAAGACTCAGTTCTTGCTTGTTTCAAAATCAAGGAATATTAACATTGTAACTTGAATCAATTGAATCAGATATTGATTTGATAAATATCTTTCCTAGTTTCAAGTTATGAGGATAATAAGTGAACGCATTAATGGGGAGTTTAAGTTACACAGCTTTCGCTGTCCTAAACTCGTACGTTTAAACAGAATAAACTTTCAAACAGAGGTGTTAAGTCAGAAGAAAACAAGCCCTTATTTGAAGTCATAATATATTATTCTCACACGTACAAGTTGACGTAAACGGGTAACTTAAACTCCCTAATGTTGGGGACGAGGTGTTCACATCTGGGTTTATAGGGTATGGCTGGACTAATCATGGATTTGGTTGTCTTCGGTTCAAACACGGGGTGCTGGTCTCAGTTTGTTAAATAACACCAACGCCAACATCAACACCAACAACAGTTTCGTGCCATAAGTTGAAACATCTATATCTATACATAAGTATACACAAGTATTTCAAACAATAAGGTAGAAGATCACGGAACGGTAGAGGTCTACAAAAGTCTGTACGTAAAAATTGAGTTGATGAGATTGGGGATGGGTGGTGGTAGGGGTAGAATTGTTTAGGGGTTTAAGCAAGGCTGACTTGGGTCCCATCTAGAAGATTGGTCCTCGCCTAGGGTGGCTCATGTAGGTTCAAACGTCAAACGGAAATCACTCATTGGTACATTCTGTGACGGTGAAAACATTGTAACCACATCAACAGTAATATTGACGGCTGTAACGCATTGAAGAATTGGCGGACGAAAACGCATAGTGTCTACTTTACCTAATTAAGCAGCCGGAAATGGTCTACAACGGTAGTACTACCTGTTTAACTCTACTGGGAGAACAAATATGACTTTTTAAAATGGCTTTATTGGGTTCAAGTGGCTGAACATTTAATTCTATTAGTTTATAATTTCATTATGTTCGTTTTGTCATATTTGTTCACAAATAGTTCAAAAAACAAAATCAAGAAATTGTCCACTGTGTTCAGAAAAAAATGTGTGGAACAATTGAGACTCCATTGTTCTATTTTCAAAGTAGAGAATTTCTTGACACAAGAAACGGATGATTGTGTGAAACAACAGCAACCACGCGGGGTACAATGAGTACATACGTCTGCGATTTTCATCTCCTCTTTGTCGTCCATGCCATCTACCCCAAGACAACCTTGGTTGATGTGGTGATACAAACTAGCATCCTCTTTAACAAGTAACTTCTCTGAAACATTCAGGTGACATGCCTTTATTAGATTGGAGTATTATGCATGATGCCATTGATTTGATGAGTACATACGTCTGCGGTTTTCATTTCTTCTTTGTCATCCATACCATCTACACCAAGGCAACCTTGGTTGATGTGATGATACAAGCTAGGATCCTCTTTGACTAGTAATTTTTCTGAATAGGACAATGACATGCACTGGGTTACTGTGAAAGATGCCAGTGTATTGGCTGGTGGACAAGTGGCAGATACAAAAGGTAAAACACAAAAAGGAAAATTGGCCATTGAGACAAATACCAATAATGTACAATACGATACATGTCATTACCCTCTCATTGAGGGATCCACCCATTTGGGCTCATTGTACATTAGAGGGGCTTGTCTCTTGAGGGGTTTTATCGGGTGATTGCTTGGAATTGCTTGGACCAGACAGTCCTAAAAAAGCTTACAAAAGGGTCCCTTGGGTCCCTTTCCCAAGTCATACACACTAAAACATCATATACAAGTTGCATTTTAGGTTGTACACACGTAATATCTTTATACTGCTTCTGAATTTAAATATTCAGACAGAGAATAACGTGAGGTTCATGTATTGTCATTTGCTTCTCTAAAGCTTGAGATATCTTTGATTCTTGCAAGATCTCTCTTGAATTTTGAGAACAGGACCAAACCTGCATATGTTGTTAAAATAACCGGACAAGCAGATATAATATCTGAGCACTAGGATACAATATTTGTAAATCTTAAGCTAATGTTAAGCAAATGACAAGTGATTAATTGTTTTATGAAGGAGCGCCTTATTTCTGGCAGAGACGGTGACATACACATTCATGTTACCACACTGAAAGATAGAGAGACTGTTGGATGTGAGAGAATTGAATTAATGTTGTGAGAATCAAATATGTATTATTATGTGCATTTGTGGTTTTGTGTCTCACAAATGTCTCTGTCCATTCCTTTAGGTATGTGTTTTTACATACATCAACTAGTCTCATTTCCTCTTTGTCATCCATGCCATCAACTGTGGGGCAACCCTGGTTGATGAAATGATAGATACCCGGGTCTTCCTTAACTAGGAGCTTTTCTGAAACATTCAGGGTACCACATGCAAACATTAGAATTGGGTATGACGTATGGTGTACAAAACTGCACGTTCACCGATGTCTGTCTGGTTTGGTAGGGCAGGGCGTGGAATTTCGAGGATATAATGTACACTGTAACGACAATGGAAATCTACAAATTCTATTTAATTCAAGGTATTCTACAGGGTCACTCTTTCAACGCGGGTATGTGTGGCTGTTGTTCCATTATGGGTACACTGGATCCATGATGGGTATACTGGATCAAGACAAGGGGCTGGTTCGGGTATCCTACAATACACAAGGGTGTCATTATGATGAATCGCTATTTGTGTAAGGAACAGAAAAATGTGAATTTTGGAGCACACAGGACTATGCACGTATGACTAAATTCTAACAGCTAGGTCTACTTCAAAATGTTTACATAATGTGATGATTTTATTTTTATTTTCCTTCACATAACATGTCAGAGAAATGGCTTAGATAAAGTATGGTGTGGTAAGTACGTAAGTCCATGTGTGCGTTTACAGGTTGTCTATTACTTGGTAGCTGTTGTATGTTTGGTAGCCGGGCTCCTAATGGCCTCTGTGTCTATTGCGGGTAAAAGCTAGCAGGAGCTAGCAAGGGACAGCTGGCGGAGCCTGTATTATCCCCGGCAAAGGTACCATTTGCAACTGACAATAGTTATGTGAAAGTACGAACAAAATTGTTGAATGATCACATTATGAGCGACACAGTTCATAATTTTCCAGGTGGAAATTGAATCATTCAAATTTCCACACTGTAAAATGAACCATGTGGTGATTGGTGTACGGGGCCCACAATGCAAATGAACTGTATGTGATATAATCAAATATGCAATGTACCATCGTTTGGTTTTGCAGAAAAATGTTCCCATTCCATGAAAATCATACAATTTTTGTACATACGTCTACTTGTCTCATCTCCTCTTTGTCATCCATACCATCGACAGTGAGACATCCCTGGTTGATGAAATGATATAAACCTGGGTCCTCCTTTACCAGGAGTTTATCTGAAATCCCCATACAGTACACATGCACGTATTAGATTGGTGATCAGGTAAAGGAAACGGAGAAAAGATTGTAAAGAATAACATTCATAGATGGAAGGAATTTGAATCAGTCTGCCATGGTTGCTATTTTGTTGGTTTTCTTATTTTTCAAAGTTGTCCAAAAATATAATAGAAAATATAATAGCAGACTTTGTAGTAAATCAAAGGAACTAAAGAATGATACATGTTCAAACTGACAGGGGAAACTACGAAGTACACATATGTAGAGTAGTGGGCACAGTGAAGGTTGACTATGTGTATATTGGTACAGGCGAGGGCAACACAAGAAGGACTGAGATTTTTGTGGAATGCTGATCAAGACTGATGCTGGGTACTTCAGGAACATATGCATAATAGTGTGGTACTGGTTGACTACGAGATATTGACAGTCACTGAAAGCAAATACGTAAAGCTATAATGGTCATCTACAAAAATACCAAGTATTTAACATCCACGTGTTCAAGGTCGTGCAGAAACAAAAAACGTCATCAGGTGCTTGAAAAGGGGCACACGGTCAAGGTTATTCGAAGGTCAAGGTCATCGTCTGGTAACACTCCAATAAATCAAAACAAGTGTTAAAACGATACAATATGGGAATGTGGTGAAATAACATCTATGAACCTGAAAAATCAAGTTCTACATTATGGAATGGTAATATTAATCCTGGATATTGGTACGGTTGTGCAGGGGGTGTCTCTTTTTGAGGTGGTCGACTACGAACAGTACACTGGAACCTTGGGCATAATTCATATTCTTCAGGGAAACACCGGTGACTTAAAAATTCTTTTCTTGGAGGAGATTTCAAAATTTTAACAGATCTAAATTTTAAGTACATGAGCAGACGAACTCTCACAATCCAATATCAAACTAAACAAAATAAATAAAAATGTACAAGTTGAAAAGGGAAGGTTCTAATGTACTTGACTGATCTGGGGAGTGATGTACAATATGGAGGCACGCTTTCATGGGGGCCTTATGATTATGGGAATGGTAGTTGTAGTGCATGGAATTGGTCCGGAGGTGTCTAAGGTGGGTTGTTTACGTACATCTGCCAGTCTCATCTCCTCTTTGTCATCCATGCCGTCTACAGTAAGGCAACCCTGGTTGATATGGTGATAGATTCCTGCGTCTTCTTTTACAAGCAATTTCTCTGAAGAAGTAAGATATTCCTGTGTTACAGTCTATACAGTGTTTTGGACGTTTAATATATAAGAAATAAAGTGATTACCTCAAAACAAACAACCCTTATGATGTAAGTAGAGGCGTAGAAATGACGATGTCTCCCGATTCTACGTGTCCAGGACTATCCCTGCATAATGAGACTTTTCTGTCAGATTAGAGTGTTAAGTTTTATCAGCATTACAAGAAGATATGTCTAGATCTGAAAGTTTGAAAATATATTTGTTATTTACATGATAAGAAAATAAACTGCTATTGATTCGACTCCTTGACAGCAGCGCTAAAACCAGATGAGAACCATGATATTAGCTAATAAGACAATTACAACACCAACTCTCATCAACTGGTATTAAACCATGTTAGGTATTTTAGATACAATAAATGTAATGAAGTGTCTGAATTGCCTACCTGCATAGTCTGGGTATTGGCCACACAACAGCCAGTAGAAGATATGATAATTACGCTCGACTCCAGGCAACTGGTACGTGACACGGGATTTCTCCAGCAGGTCTAGTAAATAGACATACATGCATATGGTAAGATACTTGTCGTTTACGTTTATGAATAAAGTGAACATGCTAGTGAAAGAAAGAATGTGTTCAATTTCGAAACAATAGAAATTCATGCTGTGTTCTTGTTTGCTTCAAAAGCATACGATGGATTTTAATTGTCCTCAAATTGAAAAAAACCTGACCAAGTAAATAACCTTTGATGGCTGTGTCAGTGGTTGAAGGTAATTTTCCGAGTGACAATTTGAGGAAGCCTGCTTTTGAAACATGGTAAAATTGTGTAGAAAATACTTACATGTCTCGATATCGGCTCCTGCAATTTTTCCACTTGTTCCGAAGTGGATACGCACGAATTTACCCTGTTGGGAAATGATAAAAAACAAATTTAGTTAGAATTTTCAGAGTAAATGAAAACATTTAGTGGGAAACAGGTTCGAAAACTACAATTGTGTTGTTATGAAGTATTGGTACTCACAAATCGTGAAGAGTTGTTGTTTCTGACGGTTTTGGCGTTACCGTAGGCCTCTAGTACAGGGTTAGCCTGGATGATAGCGTCTTCTAGTGATCCCTAAATGGAAACCGATGACAACGGCAAAAATAAACATTTTGTAAAGCTTTAGAATGCTTTAACTCAAAACGTCAATTTTGAATTTATTTAAAAAACTTGAATAGTTTGTAAAGGTGCTCCTTGTTTTGAAGGTGTCCCTCAGTTTTTATAAAGTAGAGACAATCAGCGCGTCTTCATAAACAAAACGCACGCTAATTTTGGTGAATGTTTAGCATGTGTTGAGCTTCCCGTGAGCGTTAGCCTCACTGGCTTAACTTTACATCGTCACCGCCGATGCGTAAAGGGCGGTGCGTTTAGTTTATGAAGACGCGCTGATTATTACTGGGTGGAAAGCGCATCGTAAAGGATGCGGGAGTACAAACCTTCTTCTCTCCCTCTTTCGGCTGTTCACCACCACCGCTAGCAGCGACGGAGGCAAAGTACGAGATTACTTTCTTCGTGTTCTCAGTCTTACCGGCTCCAGACTCGCCTCTGAAACAGTCCCGAACAGTAGAAGTTTACTCTGCGCTTTTACGTTTTTCAATCTAGTTTTCTTTTATTCATCTGACCAGCTTAGTTAGGTAAATTAGGTAGTTTAGGCAGGGGATTTGTGCTTTTATTAATAAAATACTTGACAATGGTCAATGATTATTTTCAGGCTGGTTACTAAATTTAGTAATTTTCAGTCACTACAAGGAGTCATGTACTAAAAATAGTATAAATTTCATTGCCTAATCTACCTAATCTGACTAGGCAGGCAAAACAAATAAATGCTGGCAGAACTCAGCATCTTCTAATCTGAGAATCGTTTTGAATTTAAGTTTAACTAAATTGAATAAACTCACGTGATCAACATAGACTGGTTTTCGCGATCTGTAAAAGCAAAGATGGAATTTTTAGAAATAAATTTATTAAGTTATTGTTTCAGATAAATTTGACAAATTTTGTAAACATAAGCTTCAGAGGAAGTTAATTAAATTTTTATTTTAAAATAAACAGACAAAGCGCTGGTAAATAATTACATATACTTTTACTTTGACTACTAAAACAAGCATTTTTGATAAAAGCGAATTTTAAAAGAAAAAAGAATACTTTAAAATCAATTTAATCTGTTAAAATATCTTACATTACCAAAGTCAATCCTGCAAAGCAATGAAATGTAAGAATTTGCTATAAAAGAAATAAAGGAAACGGAAACAGGAAACAGAAAACACTCGGGTAGCATGCACTGCAGCATCACAA
Organism: Haplosyllis anthogorgicola; assembly: GCA_038406195.1. NCBI lineage: Eukaryota > Metazoa > Annelida > Polychaeta > Phyllodocida > Syllidae > Haplosyllis > Haplosyllis anthogorgicola. The sequence goes on along the minus strand of JBCAUI010397732.1, from coordinate 15,138 downwards.
TTGACTTTACACCTGGCCACGGATAATTCGATCTCGGACAGATCAATATGCCAGATGGTTCTATTGACATGTTAAATCATCCTGATAATTCGATATCCCATTTTATTTGATCATAAATTTTCCACTATTAAACTATCCCCGACAGGTGCCGCTTTTCGCCTCTAAAACAATTCTTTCTTCTATCTTTGCGTGTTTAATTTAAACTATTTATTTCTTCACTCCAATGATAAGCATTGCATTGTATTTGTTTCATTACAACTCATCTTGGATATAGATGAACTTACTTTGTAACATGTCATTGTATGCGTTATCAGCAATGGAGAAGAGGTGGGGAGGCATTTCACTTCGTCTCTTTCCGCGGTAGTGACCGATGACATTTTGGGTGTAGATGGGTAGGCGCTTGTAGGGGTTGATAACCACGCAGAAGAGACCTGAGTAGGTCTACAGGCAAACAATAGGTTCGGTTAAACGATGGAAAATAGGGAAAATTCAGAGCACTGGCGGATCTAGGATTTCCCCTTGGTGGGGGCGCCATCTTTGGGCGCCTTAATTTTTACCCATTTTTACGTAAAAATCTCCAAACACTGCATAAAAATGAAAAAAATTGGGTCGTAAGGGGGGTTGGGGCGTGCACCTCTGGCGCCCCCTTGGACCCGCCAATGATTCAGAGGTTGAAATTCCTATCAGTTTTGAAACAATAGAATTTATCGACGTTAATATGGAATTCTATTGTCCCCAAACAGTTTGAAATTGATAGAAATTTCAGAAACTGTCCACAGAAATGATTTCATTTTTTGAGAGACATGAGCTTCAAAATGCAAAGTCCACATTGAACGACAGTCCTCACAAGGAGAGGTTAAAACTTTGCCACATAAATAAATCAAATTTTCGGATTTAAGAAATATTACCAGACTTGCAAATCAGTCAGTGGTGCATTATTATTTCAATCATTTGTGAAAATAAAATAACGTGAGAAGCGATTGGAGCATTTTTCTGTCACTGACATCTATCGACCCAAATGTCTGCGCTATGACATCATTTCCGTTTTACTAGTGTCCAATGAACATTTTCAGTACATGTTCTTGGTGGGTAACAAAGTAACTGTAAAAGTAGAAAAACATGGTTCACACTGGATCTATTGTTGTTGGTGTGGAGGTAAAGATGGGTGAAGGGCAAAAAAGTATAGGTTCTCGTTGAAGCTTCAATAAAGATGGGTTGAGAGTACACAGAAACAAGGGTATCAGTGTTCTTTGTCAATATCACTGATATCTAAATGGTAAGGGGATGTGGTATGTTGGCTGCTTCTGAAAGGATATAGATTTGTAACATAGGGATCTAAGGTTGAACTTGGGAGGTTAAAAAATCCCAACTGGTGACGGTTTAACATGGGAATGTAGGATTGAACTTGGAAGGGTTTAAACCCCATCTGGTAAAGGTTTGTGACAAAGGACTCTAAGGTTGAATTTAGGAGGGTTTAGAAACCTCCAAACGGTAAAGACTTATGACATAGAAACGTGAGGGGTAGAATGAATTTGGGTGGGTTTAAAAATCCCTTCGATCCAGAAGGGTAAAAACGGCCCGATCACTTACTCACTAACATATCATTGTATGCGTTATCAGCGATTGAGAAGAGATGGGGAGGCATTTCGTTTCTCCTTTTGCCACGGTATTTGTTGATCACATTTGGTGTGTAGATGGGCAGGCGTTTGTAAGGGTTGATTACGACACAGAAGAGACCTGAATATGTCTGAATGTCAAATGTAAAATCAAAGTAAAAAAACCTGTATGTGTGAAATGTATGAATGAATGAAATGAAGTATGATGATGTGCAATTGGTTACTAAATGTAAAAAGAGTGAAAATGATAAGTCATGAGGTCATTTGTTGAGGAACGAATTAAATATATCTATCACGTGATTTGCTTACCATTATTAGAAACATAGTGAATAAATGCTAGTCATAATTTCCAATAAATTTAGAACTACACATTTACTTAATGAAGGTATTACTTGGATGTGATAATCAGAATTTAACTTACAAAATATAAATTGATATTTTGTTACTTACATAAATAAATCCTGTGCAGTATCTAGACTTAAGATTGTGTAAAACAGAGGCCTCGTTGAGATATGTCAAGTTTGCCATATCCTCTAATTTCTCAAACTTAGGAGGGTTCATTTCTTGGATTTGCTCTCTCTTAACTGTTTTGTCCTGAAATGAAATGAACGTAAGAATATGATCAGTTAATAATGTGCGTGCGTGTATGATTTTTTGTGTGTATCCACAAAATAGTAATATGTTTGTGAGTGAGACACTGCATGTGCGCGTGTGTGCATGTGTGCGTGCATTTTACCAACCAGTCTTGTTTCAGGTGACAAATAACATAGAATGTGTGTAGTGTGTGTGCGTGTGTGTATGCGTGCATTCGGTACAGGACGAAAGTGTGGTCATTTTGCTCAAAAACAGGGCTAGACGGTGCTGCCACTTCCACCCGCCCAAACATGCTTTGAAATATACGAGCCAGAAATACAATGTGTAATGCTATCACACAAAATCGTGTAGATAGTCCTGAAATGTTTACTGACCAGTCTGGTTTCAGGCGACAAATAGAATAAAATGTCTGTGTAGTGTATGTGTGTGCATGTATGCGTGCAAGTTACTAATTAGTCTGGTTTCAGGCCACAAGTAGTGTAAAGTGTGTATGTAATGCGCGAGCGCGCGTGTGTGCTTGCACTTTACTAACCAGTCTGGTTTCAGTGTTCATGACGGTGACTTCGTCTCCCTTGGTGGAGACAATCTCTCCCCTGACGTATCCATTCTTCTCGTCGGGGATCCAGCAATCCTTCTTGGCATCGAAAGGCTGTTGTTCTTTTAGCAGAGCTTTCCTATCAACCGCCAACCACTGAAATAACAACACGATATTAAAGTATGAAGCGTAGTAATTATTGCAAAATTGAACTTTTTGAATTTTATACGCGTTTAATGTTCTGGATAGAAGTTTCAGATACTAGTTCCTGCATTTGTATTTGTTGAACTGACTTTGTGTATGCAATAGTTGGCTGTTCTAATTTCAGAGTACAAACTTGAAAATCTAAGGGTAAAAGAATTCAAATAGGTGGAGCCACCTCCTAGAGTTAATTTACAAATTCTGAAGAAAGGAGTAACATTAGTTATTAAGTTTAATACTAAATTTTTACATGAAACTTATGTAGATGAAACGTTCGTGTATGCGTAGTCAGAAAACAAACCCACCTTAAAGTCGGAGTCGCTTAGTAATGCGTCAAAGGACATTTTGGTTAGCCGTGAATTGCCCTCGGTTCAAACGAAATATAAAATCCCTCCTAATGCGCCAATATGGCTGACACGTGCGTTCTGAGCAGCTGTTGACCGGTCTGACCTGCAATAGAATGTTAGAATAGAATGGTTAAATGTTTGTTTTATCGGGAGGAATAGTGGTTATTAAAGATCTATTCACTCGGAAATGATTTTACGCCATGGTGGACGAATTGGGAGGGAAAACCGCCTTGAAGCGGGTAATTCAAGTTTAATTGACACATGAAGGTGCAAAATTGGTACCAAGTGAAAGATGGTAAGACATTTTCAAGTGTGCCAAACATAAACCTAAATATTGCATTGGCAGGTCCAGGATTTCTTGTAACGGGCGCCAACGTTCGGGCGCCCAAATTCTTACCCAATTTCTGCGTAAAAACTGTATGAAAATTAAGAAAATTGAGCCGTAGGAGGGGGCGCACGCCTCTGGCGCCCCTAGATCCACCAATGTACTGGCAATTAATTCACGCAAACACCAGAGTGATAAAAACGTGTGATGTGAAATATGATTGCATATATTCAGACGATGAGCCAAGCTGCACATTTCAGCTGCTTCTCACAGTGCGAGGTTTTTTGTATCGCACTGACTTTCTACATGTTTCCCGTTGATATTGTAGAAAATACAGAAATGATCATAAAAAATTCTGCATGTTTCACGGAAATGATCACACACAGTGAAATCTGAATTGTGCATATGAGCCATTTGGCAAACCTCTGTCGTCCTCGTACTAGTGTTTTGTACTCCATTGGGCGAACCTACTATCATCCACGTTCACCCAATGAAGAGTTTGCTGTATATTTTTCTGACACCATAATTTCACAACGTACAGAAGAATGAGTAAATAAAAATAAAATATGTATAGTTTCTGAGAATTGCACTGTGGGAGTGCTACACGTTAGTTTCGTTTACAAGTTGAATTTTTCTCAATGTGCCACAACAATTTAACTTAAATTTTAGCGTAGCCTTAATTTCACATAAAATGCAACATTTTCTATGAATATATACATTTTCTTGACGTACATTGGCGGCAGGTATAAAATGCTGACAATAATTGTTCAATCATTATCGAACTTTATTTAATTCAATTAACGATAGTGAAGTACACTTCATTGTCATATTTCTACTGAAAATATTAAGAATTCATACCGCTGATTGTCATAATGTGATAACTGTGTAAATTTGGTACTTTCGCTGGTTTTACATAAAATACAGGACAGATAGTAAGAAGAAATCACTACTTGCACGTCATATTAACTATGAAGCATGCTAAAGATTTTAGAAATTTAAATATAAAAATGTTTCAGAGGGTTAAATTATTAGATTATTCGCGGCTTGTCAGTTTTGGAACCGTAGAAATACATGCTTTGCTTTTTTGTTTTTCGAAAGAGCGTGAAATTCTGTTGTTTGCAAGATAAAATAATTTTTGAAGCTGGCATTTTTTAATTTATTAAATTTTACATGGCTTTATTCGAAAGAAGCCTGTTGATAAATAAGCCCTTGTATTCCAACAAACAAGAGATTCTCTTGGTGAAAGCCCTCTGAAGTTTGCTCTTAGTCGAATTATCACGAACTCTCGCAGTCCGTTGATATTTAGTATTAAAAGTGGAGTTTTCATCTTTTTAAAACTAAACTAATCAACTGCATCGAGAGTGGCAATTCTGGAATAACGCAAAACAAGAAAAAACATTAGAAAAAACCTGTGTACAATTAGATGTTAAAAAGATTTCATTTTAACATGCAATTTTGTCTACATAAAAACAAAAATAACTTTCAAAAACGAAAACAAACACTCAGAACATACAGGAAGTATTAATTCTACAGTTCACATCCAAGTATGAGAAGGTATTCCAGCTTTTATCCGACCACAGACGCAATAGGTTATAATCCACTGTTAAACTCATTAAGGTGAATCATTCAGGATTTAGGTAAAAACAGGTAAAAGAACTCAGGTGTTTTACGGAAGGTGATGATAGCAATGACAACAACGCCACGGTGATAATCCATTAAAATTGTCACAAGTAAGGTGTAAGTAGTGATATTAATCCGATAATCCAGTTGTCATTTGAAAATTTGGAAATTTTCACCAAACATACCTTGCCGATCTGATTCCCAGCTCTGCACTGTACCGGTATAGCGCCTGTATGGAACTATTATATGTAATTCCTTTCCCTCCCACACGGCAGATGCTGAAACTCACAACATCCATTTCCAAGACAACAGGTACTCGCGCATGCGCCGTGGGCCATCACGGTGCCAACTTTTTTGAGCAGCTTCAAAAGACAAGCTGGATGGATGAACAATACGAGTGGTAGACAAAAGATGGAGCCACATGGTTAGGATCATGATTGAGCACAAATCTGATAAATTGTTCTTGATCTCAAAGTAGAATGTTTATTTAAGTTGCATTCCATTAAGGCTTAACAGAATCTCACTTTATCATGCACCACTGGTAAATAGCCATCAGTATCTTGTACTTTCACTTGCTACGAATATTCATCAATTATTGAGGAATTTTCAATATTTTGTTTACACAAATAAGAGTCATCGCTTTTAAGAGAATCCCATTTGACAGAGAGGTTGGCGTATTTGCAACGTTTGCATTCTTTCAGATTTCAAACGGTACAATTCCACGTTGTGCAGTTATGCATATGAAAAATAGAGCATTGAATTATCAGTAGCGGATCTAGAAATTTGTTTGAGGGGGGACCCAATGATTTGAAATACCTGCGGCCCAAGATGGGGGCCATATTAAATTAAACATGTTTAAACAGGGGTCGGGGGCAGGCCCCTAAAGCCCCCCCCCCTAGATCCGCTACTGATTATTTTGTGCAAATGATGCAAGTTTCATAAAGGATGAAATTCTTTGCCTACACATCTGTCCAGCCTAAGACCTACTGTTAATTGAATAAATAAGAAACCTTTTTTTGTAAATGAGAAATGTTATGATTAAACAGTAGCCAATATTTTAAGTACCAATTCAGCCAAATAATAGAAGTCACCATGCTCACCATTTTAGCATATTAGGAGAGACTTTGAAAAGAACTTTAACAAAAGATTTGAAATGCAAAAATAATTTCCCTTCATTAACATTCAGTTTCTATTCCGGATATCCGGCTTCACATCTGATCAATGCAATTCATGATGTACGATTTCTTGCATGACAGCGCAACATTTTTTTCACTGTATTTCAGTTGCGGATCCAGGGCGATCCAGGAGGCCTGTCCATCTAAATGCCCCCAATCCCGTGCGGGGCTGCAAGTTTCGCGAGTTATCGTCCCCACCCTCCCGCACCTCGAACAAATATCTGTATCTGCTACTGTACTTACATTAAGTTTCAATTTCTAAATGGAAAGATCTGTTTAAGAAGAAATTCTCAAAAAATTCAAAAGTTGGATTTGGCCAAGTTAGAAATAGCATTAGGACATTAATGGTAATGTGCGTATGTTGGAACAATAATATGTGCGTTTTTTAGATGATTGGAATTATAGAATTTCGAGCTATCATTGTGTTTTATGTTAGATCATCAGTAACGCAGCTTGCAAGGAAATGTTTTGTTTCCAAAGACTCCGACACTAATGGTTATTTCAGGGCAACATTCGCTAAACTTTTCACTGATCTGACCCTCTTACTTTCGTGCTTACACCACTGAAAGATTTTTTGTGAGATTTTGTAAACCAAGAGCTTCGGTGGTTCAGGTTTTCCACGCATTTTACGTGTATTTATTACCTTTAGCTAACAAATAAGTGCATCTGTTTGAGATGTTTATAAAATGCGCAGTTATTCGCATTTGTTGAAAATATGACTTGCATTTTCGCACCTAACTTAGCCAATGTTAATACCTATCAGCACAAGAAGAGTTTTTCACTGCTTGTAATTCGAAAAAAATTGAATTCAAGAAGAATGGCAAAGTTATCTCCATATTGAACATTATGACTTGTAATTTTGCCAATTTAGCCTGAGGGACCTTTATCAGCCTTTCTATCAGATTATTAAAATAGTATCAGACACTCTTCTGAATTCGTGCTCCGTCTAATTTGCCTAATTAGACGATATGAGGTATTGTTAACATGTTACCAGAGGCTGCGTCTCTACGACCTCTACGTCCTTGAATACTTAATATATCCTCTAACAAGACACCTGGGCCTGCACTAACACCATCACCTTCAAAAGGGTTCCGATTTCAGATCAGAAAACTAATAGCAAACTACTGCAAAAAGATCAAGATGTAGACCTATCTTGTTTAGATATTATTTTGCAATTTTCACATCTTGTTTCTCCTCTATTGCTTCATGTTTCTTATGTGATAGTGTATCAAAGGAAATACTTTTAAGACTCCTTGACTCCTTGACTTTGATCTTAGAATTTGCCCCTTATTGATTCAGGTTGCATTCAATTCCAGGCAATGCCCTCTTTTTCTCGAAAAAAAGGAATGAAACGTGGCCTACGGAACCAAAACCTGCCAATTTTGTGTTTTCTAATAAAGAGAAAATTACTATGTAATGTGGTATTTCGCAGCATTTAGGCAGATTATAACACAGAGAAAGAAAATGGTATAGTGGTACGGACAATGACATCAGTCGAGTACACGCTGCACATTGGGAAACGATCTGAATGACATGTTTCAGAACCAAATGAAATCAACTGTGCTTTTTGACATTTGAAGATTCCAGTACCAATGCAAAACATACTTTATACCCCAAATTTGGAATGGGATAAAACAGAACCTAAAATACAATTCGTATCCTACAGTTGGTAAATGTTCCAGGGGTGAATCGGCCGGCAATAGGTGTAGAACCGGTCTGGGAAGCAAATTTGAGAACTGCACGTTGTTCTGAGAACAATAGAATTCTTGTTATGCCGCAATTTGAGCGAAGACACGGCGTGAAATTTTGTTTGTAATATGAAATAGATTTCAGGGGCCGAGCATTGGGCAAGTTTGCTTAGACTCTACAAAGTCTAAGTTTTCTTTCCACTGATTGAGTCGGGTACTAAAGTAAATATTTTTCTACTAGAGTCTTACGTCCTTATCACGTCATACCAGACAGTGAAGCACAAAACTACAGTACATAAAATGTGGAATGTTGAGTTCTCCTCAAGCTTCCATGCTGTTTTTTCCAGGTCCACTAAAACTACATGAAGAAATCCTTCGTGTTACAACTCTTTATGATTTTTCTATGCGGCCTTGCCACGTTAGTTAGTCTATTATTCTGTTCCACATGAAGTCATTTAAATCTGTGCAGATAATCTAGGCTTTTCCTGATTGGTGTCCTGCCTAATTAGGCAGGGTGATTTTATTTTTATTTATTTATATAAATATAGTTATTTATGTCATTTTCGAATGTTTCATTGTTACTAGTTATGTTGAATGTACCGTTACTTGGTATTTACTAACACAAGGAATATCAATAATTTGTTACTTATCAACATCTACAGAACCTAGTCAGATTTAAAAACAAAATAGTTCATAATCAATATTATAGCTACGAAATTAGGCTAATTAGCGTAATTAGGGGGAATTTATTTGGAAAACCTTTAATAGTTTTCTCGAACCATGAGAAGACAATTCAAAACACAAACTAGTTCGGTTGCTTATAATTTCTTTACAAGTTTAGAAAACATCTGATGTACTAACAGTTAAGCGAGACTTTTTGTCCTCCGCATTACAGTGCACGTCTCTTAACTTGAACACAGATAACTTGTTTTTCGGCTGACTCGAACCTTTTCAGGTATCTCTTTAGCATATTTTCTATTCAATTTTGACTCGATAAGTCGAACGTCTGCTTATCTCGCGCTTTTTAAAAATTTCCCTTCAGGTTCGAGTTAAGCAGGATGCACTGTACATTGTTCTGGCAGAAATCTTTTTCCGAGGGTTCTGTTGCGCTTGGTTATCATTTCTTCTATAACACAATCCCGCTCGTGTCTCATACAATGAAGAAACTGCAACAAATTGTCACTAAACAATTTATCCTCGATGTTCGACGAGAATCTTTCTTTTTTTCTGAGCAGCGAGAAACGCCACATGAAAAAGTTTGGCCTTATCATGCAGCTGATCACCCCAAAGTTATACGTTATTTATAACAAGTTGAGCACGCTCAGGCCTGCTGTGTATGTTGCGCTTTTTTAAAAGATGCCCTTGGCGTTCAAGGTTGCCTCTGATGGAAAAATTCTCGGTTGTACTATGAAACGTTAAGCTTAGCTCAGTCCAGTATTTCTTAACAACTGTATTTCTAATTGTTTCAAGACAAATACAAAACAAATGTCAATTATCATACATTGAATAGTAATTTTATGATTGCAGATACCTTCTGAAGTAGGATATTATCTATCTAGCAATTTACCCGGATTTACATGCATGGGGACGACGGTTTTATGTTGTCTTCGCAAAAACAAAACAAGATGGCGATAACCAAGTTTTACCATACCGATGAGAGGGTTTGGCATTTATTTAGGCCTTGCCTTCTTCGGATTCACTGTTTAGCGTCAATTAGATATATCGAAAACAGGAAATCATAAGATATGTATGCCCCACGGTATTCTTGTAGCAAATGCATGCATGCACTTTCTGGAGTCAACATACTCAAGGGCAAGTAGCGATGGTGAGATCGTGGAGCAATGGTGATAAAGTTACTACGATATCATTGTCGGCAAATAGTCTTTACGCAGTTACCGTCTTGCCCTTCTGAGTATGACGATAAGACAGGATAGTACCAATTGATGTCCATTGAACACTCTATCTTTGCTGTTATGATGTTTGGTAATTATTTCTAAACCCGTAAAGAAAATCAATTTGGCTCCATGGCATTGGTTGCAAAATAATACCATCTTGTAGAAAATGGTATCAGCCCTGGAAGAATTTGAATGATGGCTATGGATGTTTTTATGATCGTGGAATAATTTGTTTTCTGGCGTTCCCATTTTCAAAGAACCCCTTGTTTCTTACAAGCATGTTACACTTGTTGAAACAAGATTCTATCTGTGAGAGTTCCAGACAATGAAATGACTATTGAAAGTTTAGCACCCATCAACAATTGAATTTCATGCTGAGCTCATTCAGATCAATTCTTGCGGAAATTTTTGATAGTAATTTCATGATCTGAATGCAAGCTGGTAAATCTTGATTTTTCTATGTTTGCACGTCCTATTCGAAAGAACCTTTGCTTCAGTTATCTGGATCTTATTGGTGATTGAGGAGAACACATGGTGAGTTATTATTCCTTGTGCACAGATGATCCGAAATAAGTGCAAATATCTGACTGAATATCCAGCGGGTCTTGAAGGTATTCAGCCGGTAGTTTTTACAAAATAAAAACACAGAAACCGGATTGTGTGATAGCTATTATGTTTTTTTTGTTGTATAAATAGACCATCTGGGCATTTTTGATGTGTGATAATTATTTCGTCACATCGAAGTCTTAAACATTACTCAGGATTCGTATCAATTGTGTACATAAGGGTATGTAAGGGAGCTGCCATAAGGTGCCGTGTTAAATTTCTGATAGAAATTCCGTTTACTGGGTTGATATCACTTTTGATATTCAATAACATGCCGTTTTACAAATTTATAACAACAGTGTAAGTCTATCTTGCATTGATGTTTCGTCTGGTCATGAGAATTACATGAATTGAGGAAGATTTGGGGTCTAAATATCACGCGTTGTAATATTGATGCAAGTATGGACTCAACCCAAAATTCTACGGTTTCAAATTAATAAATCTTTCGTCCTCTGATTTATAGACTGAAACACTTCAACATCACCTACGGGAAGGAGATTAATATTTTGTCGTCAACAATGCAGGATTTGAATTTCATTTTGTAAACAATAGAATTTCACTTTACTCAATCAATGGCGCGGCGTACATTTCTAATGCTTCGGAAATTAAGAGGCAAGAACGAACAATTACTTCTCTTAAAAGAACATAACGTGTGTAATAAACTATACATTTTTTCTATTGTACTTATTTTGCTACAGTGTTAGGGGTATCCACACAACGGACATAGTTTGTGAAATGTGAACCACATCCCGACTCCACCAATCCACTATCCATCCATCCCATCTGTTGTATAAATACCCCTCGTCTATATATAAAGAGGTAAAGTAGTTCGTATAAATACTCTCTATCTGACCTGGATTTCAGCCCCATCAATATATATCCCGTGTTCGAGTGATTGAGGCTTGATGAACAACATGGCCGCATGCCTATCGAATTTACCTTGGACACCTATTGCGTCCACACATTACTGTTCTGGCCTGTAAATAGACTTCAATCCTGAGAGCTAGAGACACCTTCTGTAATTCGAACTAAATTCACCTTGTACTTGTGTTGGGCATAGCAGTTGTTTTTATGTACATGCATCAATGCACAACATGTTTCACAATGCCCCGTGAAATTACCTCCCGAGGATTACTTTAAAGCTCAAAGTCCCAGCTGCACTACCCTCATACAAGTTACCCTTCATTCCGTTCCCTCATACTCCCAACCCCTACTTTTTCCCTACCCTCAAACCAATTTGGCTGATAATGAAAGGGTAATCCATGTGTTGTTCAAAAACTTTGGTCGGTTGAAGCTATCAGTGGAAATAAACGAAGTCAAATTCTTCTAACGTCTTATTTCCCCTTCATACAATGGCAATAATGTAGCATAAAGGTAACAGAGGTAACGCAATAATTGAGTACAAATTACCAACTCAAATAATTTGCCAATTCACTGGCTTCTGGCTCCAACAACGCATTGCCAGTTATTGAAAATAGAGGATGAGATTTACACCAACAACTTGTCATTTTCAAAATAACAATCATTATGATGACAGAGATAACTGTTCATTTATGCTTCATCATGTTGGATCTACGGAAATTTATTATTAAGTCTGTACTTTGTTTTTTCACAGGATTTCACTTGTGCTAGCTAGCTAGTGAAAACGCACCATCTGAAATCGTCGCAACATGAAATGCACTTCGGATTTCGCAAATCGAAATCTTCAGCTGCATTTGATCATTTCCTTGGCTTTAAATAAACAAAAATCGCAAAAAAAACCGCATGCAGATGGGCTGTTGCGTGTTATATGTGCAAACACATCTGTTAACTCAACAGTGTAAATTTGTGTCTTTAATAATTTTCATATTCGCATTACCAAGGGTTACTCTCTAAAGCCTGAATGTAGGTAGCTGATACATTTAAGAAACAAGTAAATAATCGACATGCTGTCAGAATTATCTCAGATCCTCGCCAGAACTGTTTCCGAAGTGCTCTTGGAAAGTTTCTCTTTGAAATGAAAGCGTTGGCATTTTCTCTCTGGATCTGTGTGAGGAATGATATCTTGGCACACATTCGACAATGATGAAATGTATTGAAACTTGTTGCCAAGTTACATTCAGTCCAAGGTAATGGATAAATGTAGCGAAGGTCAGGCAAGCGGAGAATTTAGATACAAATCTACAGCAGCAGATGAATGGATGTTCAGAGAGAATTAACTAATACAAGGGGGCTTTAAGGGCCTTGCCCGCCCCGACCCCTGTAAAAAATCAAGTCATTGATTGGGCCCCTCCCCCGAACAAATTTCTAGATTCGCTACTGAGTAATGCCCTTTGAAAACCATGTTGGTGTATCCCACTGGATTTGCCTGACAAATTTTGTTTTTAAAGGGGAAACGTTAACGTTTGGCGCAAAATTAAGATATATCAAAGTTATAGGTAACCCTGTAAAAGCTGGAGGTCTGGACCTCGCCGATTACCCAGATGTACATGGGTACCCGGTCTAACTTGGCAGATGTTCAGTTGTTTTACAGGGTTACATGGGAAGCTGTTAGGTTGGTTTTGCCTGGGTGTCTGCGTGTTACTAGTACTGCGGGTACTCTTACCGCTGTTGCCTCTCTAATCAAACTCTCTCATCACCTTATAAGGTCGTGTGACTGCCACCAGTGCTTCTTACATACGGGTACTTGCAACAACAAGCACGAAAACATCTGCACGTGGTAACCTACCCTCCTGTACAGAAGAAAATAATCATCTGCAGTTCGTTATTCCATGATCATGTTATTCACATTTCCTGCATGTTTATGGGGGGCGTTTTTCATGTTGGGACCACATAACAAGTTGTCCAATAGAAAGTTTCATGTTTTCGTTTCAGACGATTCAAAAGACTGACCAAGAAATCTTCTAAAAAATGCGGAGAGGAGAGATTATACAAACTGGAGCCACAATATCAAATTGGAGAAAAACATTGCCGTGCGTGGCTCCTCTGGATCTTCCACTAGATATGTATATACCATTTCAAGGTGCACCTCTGTTCCCAATGTATATTGCACTAATTTCGTTCTGGTTGATTAGACAGAAACAAATGCAGCAGAGTAAACATACATAATTACTTTTTGACTCCCAGGCGAAAGTAGCTCTCTGACTTTTTACCATTCGATAAGGGGAAATACGAAAGCATGACCGGCATTTGCACTGCTTAATATCAAAAGACGTTTTTGTGGGGGAAGAGGTTACTTTTAGTCCATAAAAATATATCTTATTTGTTGAACTGTGCACCTACAACTAAAGCCTAAGGGATTGAAACTGGAGCCACTGAAATGGATACAATCTTGGCTAGCTAATAGATTTTTGGCAGGGTACAAGTGGACGGTTATGCCGATTATAAAGACTTTGAATGGAAAGTGTGTTTGCTTTGTTAAATTCCCAATCCTTATCCCGAGTAGCGGATCCAAAGGGGTCCCCCGTCTACCCCAGTTACCCCAGTTGCAGGAACACAAGTATCGGGTGTCATAGATTCTCCCTGTAAGGTGTTACTGGATCCGCCACTTTGCACCCCTTCCCCAGCCACATTCATTGTATTTGAAAATCCCTTGATCCACTTCTGTCTAGGGCAACATGAACCTAATTGTACAGGTAGAATAATGTTCAATTGCTACTATCATAGTCAATGAATCTAACTGGTATAAATGATTTATGCTGACAAAATGAGGTGAGATTATTTAGAGAGGCTGTTATTTTGGCTGGAACATCCATCCAGATCGCGGTTGTCTTTGCAGCTCCGGATCAAGCTGGAGGATTGTTTGTTACCGAAGATTATTAGAAGCTTTCTGGCTGACGGCTCATTGTTAACATATACACGTAGATCCGCTCATCACCCGGAGTCTCTCGGCCATTGATCCTCACGCCGATATATAGATCTACCGCTGGGTTACCCGCAACACACCAAGAATAACCATCGTCTTAAGCGATACCGGACCTATCATTATTTCACTCGCACTCCTTCAAAATGAATGATTTCTTTTCGGTTCAGGAAATGCATGATACTTTGTAAACAATAAGTCAAAATTGAATGATTTTTTTCGGTTCAGGAAATGCATGAAACTTTGTGAACAATAGGATATGTTATGTCTTTCCATTACATATCATTACAGCCCCAGCATTAGCCCACGTTGTTCCTTTAAATCTCAATTTCTTCGTTAATTTAGCTTAATACTACTGAAAATCAAAATCAAATTGTGGAATTGAACTGAACTATGTTTAGTTTTACGTCATAAATGTTAACCATCACGCTGATAATAAAAGTGACTTCGAAAAGCAACTTCTGGTGTTTAGCTTAAAGGAGAGTTTAAAATGTACAAATTCTCTGCTGTTATCTTAGAACAAGCTGACATAACTACAGCCTAGCAGTGCCTATTTAAGTATTTTTTCTATTGTAACAAACCAAAAAGCATTAAACGAAAGGAAGGGCTGTGATGTTTTTGCCGAGATAATAGAGACAAACAAGTGGCTTTAAACTGAGTAACTTTATTGGAGCAGCCATTGCTCCATGCTCAAT